>VMKM01001763.1:0-113640 GCA_008360985.2 Macquaria ambigua | reverse complement strand
ATACAAAAAAAAAAGTGAAGCATTAAGTATATGGAGAAGATAAAATAATATTTTACCCTGAGCCTTTTGCGTCGTTCTTTACCCGACCCAACTTATTGTCATTCTGTGCATCCAGCCACCATTTCCTGTATCCTTCCCTCCTGTGTAGATTCACCTTTTGAGGAAATCAGTGCTTGCATATGAGAGGAAGTGTGTGAGAGGCAGTGTGTGTGTCCAGTATCTCTGTAATGTACCACTGACACTAGGTGCAACGAGGGGTAATCTCATCATTGAGGCACACACACACAGAGTGATATATTAAGCTACTATTCCACAATCAGTAGGGGTATCATTAGACCAGACCTGCTACTGTGAATACACAATATCACAGTACACGGGGCTGATTAACATGTGTGTTTATCTGTGTGTTGTACAGGAGAGGATGTCGCTCTGAGAGCCAATGATGATTGCTCTGACTGCTTGTTACTCCAAATCAAAAGGTAATAATGTCTTTTCTTACCTCACGCTTTTGTGACCTTCATTCTCTTTCTTCCCTTTCCCCCCTCTTTCCTCGCACATCTCTCACATCTCCATTGTTTCCTCAATTTCTGTCTTCCCACTTCTGAACTCTCATCCAATTTGTTCTGTCTCATCTGTTTTTTCTCCTATGTTTGTTGTGTATATCTTCCTTTTCCAATTTTCCTCCCTAAACTCTTTGCCATCTTATTCTCTCTCGCTCACTGTGTCTCTTTCAACCACCCTTTTGTCTCTGTTTCATTTCCTCTGCAGTGTTTTGGTTTGGTTTAAATGATAGCTCACCCTGCACCCTGCATAGTAAAAACACCAACATCATTTTGCAGTACACTGCAAAACCAACTTTTTATTAGCTGATCAAAGTATTGCCAGGTCAGTTTAAAGCATAAAATTTGTTAGAGCCAGTGTTGCCAGCTCTCTTCATAGCTGTAGCTGTGGAGATGGCAATGCCAGTTAGTTGACGGATTGGTTGGTCCACCACCTCAGTGAAATGTCTTGACAATTATTGGATGAATTTCTTTTAAACTTGGTACAGCCACACCCCAGAGGATGAATCCTAATGTCTTTCTTGATCCCCTGATTTTTCATCTAACCACCAGAAAGTCAACATTTTCACTTATCCAATGAAATACCTCATCCACTACTCGATGGATTGGCACAAAATTTGGTACAGAAATTGATGGTTTCAAGAGGATGAATCTTTGGTGACTTTGGTGATCCCCTGACCACCCACCGCCACCTGCAGGTTGACATTCTGTAGTTCGGACATAACATATTGACCTTTCTGCTTGCACCATCCTCATACAATAAACTATGTAACACTGCCACACACATCTCCTAACACTTTCATGGTCACAATATGATAAACCCTTTTAGTTGATAGGTACACCTAGCTATACACCTAGCTATACACCTAGCTAGGGGCTAGTGCAGACTACAAGACATTTGCCACAAAAACCAGAGGCGGTAGGCAGCGGACACACACATACACTGTAATTTGTGTTGCTGTTGAATTGTACTGCATTGTGTTAGTTATACTGAGAGGTGTTTCTAATATGTTTTCCACCCAATTTATATCAGTGATGGTAGGCTATTTTAACCATAAAAGTCCTGCAATATAAAAGTTATATTGCAGGACTGGATTTATTTATCTAGGGGAGATGGGGTGACTTTATTACCAGCTCAATGTGAAATTTGACTTTTGTGTGAAAATGGAGTAAGTCAAAAATGTTTTGGCTAATCTGATAGAAGGAAACATGGTAACACCAATATATAGACCTATTCGGGAGCCAATATGATGAAAAAGTTTAAGACAGGAGAGCAAGCCCCTGTTAAAGCTCATCAAATGTGCTGTTGTATTGTCAGCTATAGGGTAGGTACTGGTATTCTCTTTTAAGCCCCATGTATTAGCCTGTATATGTTTACTTTTTTGGCAAATTGGCAGATACAGTTTGAAATGTACTCATGGATGCACAGATAACTATTACTGGAATACTTTGATACTGAATTAAACTTAAAAACCTGATGATTCTCAGGCAAGTTCTGAATTAAGCGTGTATTTACTTAGCATATTTACAGTATGGGCGGTTGATTGCGATAGACGTCAGACATAATGATATCCTCAGGAAGTGTAAGTCACACTGAATGATATCAATGTGTCTCATGTCTCTGTGTTAAGATTTGACTGAGTTACGACTCCTCGAAGAAGGAGTACAATTTTGACTCAAATTCACCTCACACACAGTATCTTTGCCTCACACCTCGCTCGCTCCCCCCTGGGGAGGCTTTTGGCTTTGTCCTGCTGAATGTCTATGGCTATTACAGACCCCATTCTGTAATTTACCAGTGTCTAAAATGCCATCTAGAATGATGAGTACAGTCAATATTTCATTCCCTACCTCCCCCTGTAGTGTTAACCCTGTGCGAATGGGGCTTTAGACTGGAAGGTGGACCTAATAAACTGACAACAGAGTGTGTGTTACCAAAGACCTTTACGCTGACACCACCCTCTGGCCAATATTTACATTTACTACACCATGACTTCTAAGGATCAAAAGCAGAATTTGGACCTCAACTTATATCCATCTTACAATGTCTTTACAATGAGGACTACAGCCTCACAGAGCTGCTAGTGTGGCTCTACACTTTTAGTCTGGGCGTTTGTAGATGTCAAAAAGGTCTATATTTGTTGGTAGCACTTTGGATAAATTAATGATGGAGGGCTGAAAACTCTAAAATATGCAGCAATAGCACTGAATTAATGAGATACATTAGCATTAATTCTCAAATTAAATTGAATATGGAAGTACCAATAAAAAGCAAAACATTGAGTTCACTGCTAAATAATCACTAACAGCTTGGTTAACACACACACACCAGCTGTTCTTTACAGCTTTTATGAGATGTATCAAAGTAGTACGTGCTAGAAATTATTGCAAGGCTTCTAGTCAACTTATAATATTGGTTAGACTGACAAACAGAGAAACATATTCACACGTCCACAAGCATTTCAGACTTGGGCATTTTCTAGTCTGAATTATTCACTAACTCTCTCCGGACCTTGGCAGAATCACCAGCAGGGATGAAAAGCTCATCCATAATTTCAGCCAGTCATCCAGATGGTAAAATAATTTACTGTGGGACTGTGTTAAACCAGGGACTCCACACACATTTAACCCACAGCATAGCAGAGCTGGCCTCTCTCCATCATGTCTTTATATGTTTGTAACACCAGATGCTACAGCTTTTTCAATTATTAGCACCAAGTTGTGCTTGAATGCATTCACTGTTGTATTATGCTTCTGGAAGAATAAAGATTCTGCATGGGGATCATCATCTAATCCCTGGGTTCTCAAAGTCAGACATGTTTAGCTACCTTCTTTAGAAATATGTTCAGTTAAAACTCATTTTTGCTAAGAAATCAGTGTGTATATTTGGTGTTTGTTTTGACTTACCTTACTTATTTGTGTACTTATTCAGTCAAAACTGCAAATGCCAAAAGGAAATTTAAATTTTATTTATTTTTCTACAGTGACAGTGCCCCCCAAATTTTAGGGACTAACAGTCAGTACTGTAATTTGATTGCTGCAATATCTGTGTGGGGGATACTAAAAATAATTCCAATGGCCACACAGGCAGTTAACCACCTGGATGGTTGATATTAGCTGTTGCTTAGTCTTATCTGTGATTTGAGTGCTCCCTACGTGCTGCCTACATGCCCTACGGAATTGCCAACATTACTGGACTACCCTTTGCTGTGAGTTTTAGTCTGGTCATTTGCCATCCTCACATCTAGACCCATGAAAGAGCTCGCTAGATCCCCATCTTTTGTATAATGTGTGTAATGAAGGTCCTCTTCATTACTAGTATTTGTAGCACAATGTGTATACAGTTCTGGTAGAAGAAATAAATACACAACACACACACCTGAATGATTGAAGGCTTTTATCCCTCTAGAGCCCAGAGTGCCCGTTCTATATTTCACTGTAGCGCCCGGGAGGGCTCTTCATTTTAAAATCCTTCCCAGTTTTTCAAAAATCGGAAAATAAAGTCCTGAGTTTTGTATTGCAGTTACGTTAAGTTGTTATCAACAACTGGAACCGGAAATATACATCGTAATGTTGAGATCTATGTTTTTTTTGTGGGTTTCCACCCTGTTTCGGTTTCTACTTGTAAAATGCTCCGCCGACTAAGCATCCCCCTCTTTATAAACTTTTGGATGCCGTAAGATTGTGCTGTGAGAGAGGTCCTGACCCACCGTACATCGTGCAAAGTGATGAAGACATTGTGTGTTTATGTTTTTCGCTCAAAATCACATCACATAATCACCGTCACTAAACACCCTAACCGCCCCCCCCCGTGGAGACAGATGTTGTTTTCCAGGGGGTAGTGCACCGAAGAGTCGGTAGGGAGAACTGCATCGCAGCGACTTTTCCACATATGGATTTGGCAATTTTTCCTCATATAAGTTGCCAAACACACTACCTACTACCACATTACTGTTTGTTGCTCATAATATTGCTGTGTGAGTTGAAATGTGGGACATTTCTCTTTTATTTTGAAAGCCCAGCGTTATTCAGTGAAGGATCTGTTTTGACTGAATGTTGACTCAGTTTGAGATTTTACTCTTTGTAACTGTGTACAGTTTGCTAGTGACAGTTTTGATAATGAAGTTTCTTCCAAAGAAAAAAGAAGTGTTTATGTGTGTGAGGAAGATAGGATAAATAGCTATTTACTAAAGTTTTAGTGCTATTTGTTTGGTCTGGTTTTGTTGAATGTGTTAAATCAAACTCGGTCTAAAAAGCTACACATGCCACATATTTGGTATCAAATTAAAGAGGAAGTTGTGTTTTTTAAAATGAAAAGAACTTGTGATTGTCAATTTCTTTCTGTTTTTGAGGTAGAGCTGTTTGTTTGGATTGAGTAGGAAAACCTCATTTAAGTGAGCGTTCTCAGTGAACTGCAGCAACATTCTATAATTCTACTGGGGTTTAGTGGGTTATTGAAATTGTTGCATGATGTGTGTTGCAGATAGTGTAGTTGCCTCGCAGTTGGACGTGATTGAAGGCCGGCCCTGGGAAGAGAAGCATACATTTAGTGTGGCTAGTTGGGTATCTTAGCATAATCTGCTCATGGGGTATTACCTTGGCCAAATCTATGGATTAAATTTACTGTTCACTGTTTAAGTGTACAGTGGTATAATGTGCATTGTTGTGTTCGGGTCACTCACCTCTGTTGTGTCTCCTCTTCAGGGTGTTCAGGTTAAAAGAGTCCCCAGGGTATCTGAGCGCCAATTTGAAGGTTCCGGGAGATACCACATGGTAATTAGTGTAGGGGTGTGGAGGTACTTCAGCTGTGTCAGTTTCTGTGGTGGTATTGTAATATGCAGGAAGATGATACACACTATCTGACAGTAGTGTGGCGTGCATGTCCGGGGAGGGACGGGGGTCCCTATACTGTGGTAGTGGTCGAGGTCGTAGCCAGCGGCAGGCTATATAAGGCTGCCACTTTCCATCAAGCGCTGCTGCTGTCAGGACCACATGCGTCCCGTGGTCCACAGTATTTTTATGTGAACATGACTGTTCTTGTGATGTATTTATTGTGAGTGAAATAAACACCTGGTTGGTCTCCTACTGTTTAAGTCCAGCCGCTACACGGCCTTCCTAACAATGTGTAACGAGTGAGTGTGCAGGAGCTTGTCAATGGCTCTGAGAAGGTGTAAAGTAACATCTAGTGCGAATCTGTGTCAAAACTTAGCAAGCTAGGCTAACTAGTGTCCACTTTCTGAGTGGAAACTAGTTAGCCTAGCTTGGTTGCATCTGCTGTCTGAGTGGAATACAAACTTAAAAGTATGATGGTCCTCCCAAATGTGGAATGTTGCAAAGGGACAAGCTGCTTCAGTGGCAGCTGATAGCCAAGTCTATGTGGGCGTGTTTCAAAAAAGGAAAAAATGTTTTGAAAGAACATTCATAGGTCTACAGTTACATTTCTCCAGCCAGTGGCGTACCTTGACAGCACGACCTCCCAAACCTTCCAAAATTCTGTCACGTAACTCCTCTCAATCCTTTCTTCACTGAGTGCTCGTCTACATTTCAAAACACTGCTGCAGCCAATAAGGCTACCTAAAGGCCATGATTCAACCCAACACTTTGACCTGGCTTCTGCACTCGGCAGTTGCTAGTCAACTGAGCCTCTGTTCACCTGTTAAACCCTGCCCTGTCATGGCTCCTCTCTCTCTTGGCACCACAGTTGTGGAATGATGTCCCTACATTGATCAGGGCTGCACAGTCTGTGTCTATTTTACATCACTTACTGAAAATCAATTTCTTTCAATCCCACCTTTCTCCATGACCTCAAGACTTTTACCCAACCCCAACTTCTAGCTTCACCCTCTACACACACTGCAAAGGCTTGTGTCCTTGTTGTTACCATATCTTTTGACTGCTGACAGGATAAATGTTCCTATTTAACCTTCTTGACTAATGCAGCACTCACTGCTCATTGCACTCTGAAGTACTGGGCTCTTTACCCAGTTGATGCTTGAGAAATCTTCACTCTTTTACTCTTGCACTTACTGTAGGTCGCTCTGGATAAAAGTGTCTGCCAAATGGCTAAATGTAAATTGTAATTATCTTAGAGAACACATCTGTGTATAAGCACCTGCTTCTGCATGCCTCATTTACAGAGCCTTATTTTCCTTTTTGGATGTTATGTCTAAGTATTCCATAGGGCCATCAGCTGGTACACTCAGCATCAAACAAAGTGGTACTGCAAGAACTACTTTTATGAAAGTGAACAACTTTTCTGAGCTGTTGTTTGACCTGGGGAGGGGGTCAAGTGGACCCACTAGTACTTTTCCAGGGAGTCACTGCTCCAATAGAGTGCTGCAGGGATGACGTATTTTTTTTAGGCCAACCCAGTTAGTTAGCATCAAGTTAGCATCACCCTGGTTCTCTCAACAAAAAGCCAATGGGATTTTTCCATTGGATTTTGGATTAATTTAAGCCCCTCCCACCAAATGACGCACCAAACATGCACAAGCATTTTGCTGGGCTTGAAGCGGAACTTCAAGGTTGTCAACCGTTGTAACTAACTAGCAAACTAATGTCTGTTGTACTCCGCTAGTTATGTCTGACTCTGAGGTAAGAAACCTTAGATCCTTTGTGAGGGAAGAAGCTCCACCCTGTAACACCACTGTACAACTGTGTTTCTGTAGTTCCAACAACTCCAACAGAGAGATACGTCCTCTCTCTAGCTGATCTCGTCACATCAGTTTCACCAACTGATTGTACAGAGTCGCTGTGATTGGCTAGTTATGTGATAGCTAAGCCTGATTGGTTGTTTGATTCAGCCAGGGTCCAGTTTTTAAAAAAACTAATTACAAAGAGACGGGCGCTCATGGACACATTTTTTTTAAAGGAACCCTCCAATTAAATATTATTGGTGACATGCAATGGTCAAAATTAGTTATTTCAACCACAATTATAATGAAATAATATTGCATACTGCAGCTTTAAATCTCATCTGGATTTTATCCGGATATGAGGCACTTGAAATGACTGTATGTGATGAGTGTAACTGGGGCCTATGGGAGCCAAACGGGGCTAGTGCTAGATTGTTTATTGACAGACAGACTCATCACTCTGTTGGTCTTTTTGAACAGGAAAAAAAGATGCAATCCTCAAACATTTTTAAATATCAAAACAATACAGAGTGGCATTTTTCTCTCTAACAATCCTTGGCCGAGCGTACAACCATTGGTTTGCATTGCACATTTACTAGGTAGCAGCTAGTCTCACATAGCCAGACCTATCTCCACACTTTGTTTTAGCGCTGTGCCAACGCTGGAGAAATGTCTGGCTGAACCCATTATCATTCTGGCTTGTTTGTATTTCTTTAAACCAATCACAATAGTCTTGGGTGACGCTAAGCCCAGGATGCAGTGACGGTGCCCTTGCAAAATAGTGTAAACGGTAACACGAAGATAGCAGGGAGGAGAATTCTGACTGAAATAGTCAGCCAAAGGCAGGCTTATACCCACAACCTACTTCCTGTGAGTCGAACTAGGTAACAGCAGACAGTTACATTTTGCAGTTTGACTAACAAAATAAACAAAATAAATGTTGATAGATCTGATAAAATCTAAAATGAGAAGCTAGCTAACATGACCATGATCTTGATTTTATGGAGGAATGATTGGGCACAGGGAACCTCTGTAATCATTTTTTTTTAACAACACCTCATTCTATATCATCCCTTAAAAGGGATATTGCTGTGTGGTGAATGTGTGGCCTTTTCCACTTCATACAAAAAAGCAAGTCTAGAATAGATGTGACAAAGACACAAAGCAACACCTTTCTTTCCTGCCTCTTGTCCCTGTTCTGAACTTTGTTATTTAAGTTCTTCCAGTGAAACATGACACAAAGTCGACAAATGCTGCCGGAGGAGGACTGCTGAGGCTATGAAGCAGAAAATGTCCACACAGGGTTTCTTCACCGCCTGGGGATGAGGTTAGTGATCAAAAAGACAGATTTCTAACAACCGAATGTTCCCTACAGAGAATAAAAAGCATATAGGCCAGACATGTACTATAGTTATTGATGTAGCCGTTACTTTTTGTCTTTACTGAAATGTCTGATTATCCCTTACCAAGATATATATCAACAAAATGCCACAAATAGTCTTAATGTGCGTGGTCATGGCCTAAAGTCTGTTCTGGTATTACTCAATGACCTTACAGTACAAGTGCATTTGTGCATACATGAGTATATTTCATTAGTCATGGGACTAACTCTTCTCAGAAAACCCAGTGACATTTTGTCTATCTTGGTGTGCCTGAAACTTGTGAATGCATAATAATGGGTTTGTATGTGTGCGAATTTGGGTGTGTGCCTTGCTTGTGGCTATTCATACACATATGTGAGTGTATGCACAATGCACATAGTGTATTTCTGGTGTGTTTAGACAGTCCATGTGGATTAGCTGTGTTGTTGGAAAGGCCAACATCTCTATCACAAAATGCCATCTGCGTGTGTGTGTGTGTGTGTGTGTGTGTGTGTGTTTGGTAATGAGAGTATTGAAAAGTGTCCACAAACCTAGCAAAGGTCCTCCCAAGTGTGTGTGAATGTACCACATGTGTGAGTAGGCCTTCGTGTGATCATGTTGTCATACATTAAAATGCTTGAGTAGGTCTGCCTGCCTGTTAGTAACAGCAGGACACAGTTTGCAAGCGTCCTGTAAGTGTTTGAGTGCAGGCAGAAACAATAGCAAGGTTAATGACTATGCTAAGGAACTGAGAGGCAACTAGAGACATTTCCGATTTGGCTTCAGTGCAGGAAGGCGGGAGACACCAGAGCTGCTAATAGACAGAGTTTGGCTGCTTATACAATGGATTCCCTGTTGCTGCTCCTCTCTTTAACCTAGGCAAGGTCATGGACAGAAGGAGGCTGCCAAGTAGTTGTTTTGTTCTGCGTCTTAAGGAGAAATACACCTTCAGATCCTTTTTGTATGTTAGATATCGTCAGTGTGTGCTGATTGTTGCTCCTCAGGTGTTACAGTATGTTATGATGAAGTGGTGTAGTTTACTTTTGCTGAGCTTACTTTCCTTCAACACCTTTTATTGTGCCAAGGACAATATATCCTGATAACTTCGGTGATGCCCTGACTTTTCGTCTAGAGCCATCATCAGGTCAAAATTTAAATTTGGTTTATGACCATATACCAGCTATACTTTGTGTTTATTGATTTGACTGATTTGACTTGCATATGAGAAAGTGTTAGCATGCAAACAGGCTAAACTGATATGGCGAACATGGTAAACATTACCTGCTAACTTGAGCATTCTTGACCTCAGGAGTAGTAGTGTGGCAAACTAGTTTGAACTCAGCAAATGGAACTGGCTCAAGTCCATCATATGACCTAAGTGTGGAATTTCTATCCTGGGATGAAATCACCAAGACCGCCTTTTTTCACCTTCGCAACATAGATAAAATTACCCTAATTCACACCTTTATTTTATCCAGACTTGCTTATTGTAACATTTTGCTGTCAGGCCTGCCGCGTGCTAGTTCGAAAAGTCTTTAAATGGTACAAAATGGTGCAACTAGACTCCTAACTCAAACTAGAAAATTCAACCATATTACTGTACACCTGGCTGTTGTGTCAGATCAGCTGCTTCTGATGACTTACAAAATTGTAAATGGACCCATATTACTGTCTGATCTCCTTAAACCTTATTCAATCTCATGCTCTCTGCTCTCAGAAAACAGGGCTCCTGTCTATCCCCAGTTAAAAAGCAGTCACTTGGCTGCAGGGCCTTTTCCTATCATGCCCCCTTCCTCTGGAATAACCTTCCTGCTGATATCAGACAGCCTGTCTCTGTTGAGGCCTTTAAATTCAAACCTAAAACTCATCTTTTCATCCTTAACTTTCAGTTAGTTCCTTATTCTTGATTACTTCAGGCATTGTACCTGTTACTATTATCCTTCCACCTGGTTGGTCTCAGTCTCAATGAATCTATTAGGCCTGTTTGTCCTGCCAACGAGAATACTGTAAACGTTCTGAAAACCACTGCATCTCTCTAACCCTCTGTTTGTTTGTGTCCCACGAGTACAGCTGTGTGCCTATCTCTCTCCTTTCTCCCTCTCGCTTGCCCTAGTTTCTCAACCTTGTTCTCTCTTTCCACTCAGGCTTCTCTGTGCTGGACTATCGACCTCTCTCTCTCCCCTGGCTGTTGGTGCCTCATTCCAGATGTTTGGATCTGGATCTTCATCCTCCAGGAGATTCAGCCTGTCCTCTTGTCTTGTTCTCTCCCTTGTGTGCATGTCTCTCTCTCCCTCTCTGTGTGTTTGTTTCTTTTCTCCTACCTGTGTGAATGGTGTGCTTGAGCTTTGCCTCTTGTTTGATTGTGTAGTCTGTCCTCTTTCCAGGTCTCCATTGTGGAGAGGAGGTTATGTGACTCAGTTGCTAAACGTCCTCCCGGATCCATTCTTAATATATGTTATTTATATATCTATTTATAATTTTGTCATTATGATTGTCCTTACTGTAATTCTACTATGTTGGTTTATTCTGTACACACGTCTATTGCATGTCTGTTCATCCTGGGAGAGGGATCCCTTCTCTGTTGCTCTTCCTGAGGTTTCTTCCATTTTTTCCCCGTTAAAGTTTTTTTGGGGGGGGAGTTTTTTTCCTTATCTGAATTGAGGGTCTAAGGATAGAGAGTGTTATATACTGTACAGATTGTAAAGCGTCTTGAGGCATTGTGATTTGTGATATTGGGCTATATAAATTCAAATTGACTTTTGGTTTTCTTCACAATCAGCTTACAGCCTCACAGAGATGCTAGAGTGGCTGTATGCTGCATTCACGTGCTCCTCGTATGCCCCACTTCCCGAGTTAGGAAGTCATTCTTACAAGTATGGTCTGTTGATGAGCTTTTAAGTCATAATGTGGAAACAACATGGATGCTACAAAGAAGATGTGTTGTATTTTATTGCTCAGAGCATTTAAACAACATGTTGATAGCTGTTTCCAGTGATCCCCTTCTCTTTGGTTGGCCGAGAGTCCCAGATTTGTTGCTGCACCAGAACATTCCCTAAAACCACTAACATATTGCTTTACCTGACTTGTTATCAGGGTTGATGCTAATAAATAACTTCTAACCAATCTAGGTCACTCTACGTGGACAGCAACTAACGGTTACAACTAATACCATATTAAAAATTACATGTAAGCAAAAAATTGATGTGCAATATGTGAATTAATAAGACGTTTCTTACAATCAACCAAACATTTACTTTCCTCCTCCATGTTTCTGTGTATATGACGTCAACTTTCGGTAAGTCGGGCAAGTTGTGTACCAAAACTTTTGCCAAATTTCTGAGTTGTTGTTTCGACTTAAGGGTCTACCCCTGCATTCATGTGGTGTCAGAATAATCGGAAAAATTAGTTCTAGAATGGGAAAATTCACCTGAACGCCCCCTCAAGGTCTCAGTATGCTTCAAACAATCTACGTAATGGATATACAGTTAATGGTACAAGAAACATTTGTGGAAACATAAAGTATCAAAAATTGAATTTGAAAATCCCTTGCCTTTGTACCAACCAGGTCTGTACCGCTAAAACACCAGATGGCAGACTGCAATTGTTAAAGGTTATTGATATGCAGTAGAGTAGGCTGACATTTACTCAGTGCCCTCACTATCACAACTCCTGTTTGGCCTTTTACACCAGAAGTTATGTAAAGCAAGAAGTGATTTCCACCAGAAAACATGTTTGGTCATGCCCAGCCAGATAACCTTACCTTGAGCTCATGCCAGCGGATCTCTTCTTCATTTGTATTCACTGCAGCAATCTTTTCATTCCCTTTCAACTTATAGAATTGTAACACAGTGAGGCTTTAAACTACTCCCTGCTCCTTTCACAGTGAAGGCGAGCTAGAGATTTCAGCAAGCCTTTCATTGGCAGTGATTAGAAATAAGTGGTCAAGTTCAACCCAAACACACACATTGTCTCAATATAGCATGGTAAAAAGTCATCTCAGCTTTCATTTTGGCAGCAAGCAGCTTTGAAAGTAGCTGCAGGTAGTCATGTCAATATCTATTCAATGTCAAAATCCTTGCTGGGCATGAAATTGAGTCAGATAAAGTGAGATAGAAACTCATGTTTGGAGGTGGGTCATGAATGGAGGAATATTACTGGAGCTTTGCATTATATCATGATCTTATCAGGTCAGGTGGACTTTGCCAGGAAACATTTCTAACACAAGAACAGAAGTGTCATCTATCATCCAGCTGGCAATGTCTCTATTGGCAACATGGTGCTAAAACACTGACAGTAAGGCTATGGCCTAAATCCTAAATGAACCTGCTCTGGGTTGACCAAATCAAGCGAAATAGCCAGGCTGCTGCATAGTAATTTAAGGTGATATAAGATCAAATGGCAGTTTAAGGGATCCCTTTACCCAAATTACAAAAAAAGTATATTTGGTCACTTCCCACGTGATATACAAATACACTGATAGTTTTGGTTTTACATACACAGGTTTATTTTTACATTGCTTGTTCTTAAAGGAATATTTCAGTATTTTGGAAAACATTTGGGTCTCCACTGCAATGATACATTTAGAGGTGTTGGAAGGCTGCTTTCAGTCTTTATGCTAAGCTAGGCTAAGCTAATCTCAAAACTCTACCTCAATACTTAGTGCACAGATATGAGAGTGGTATCAATCTTCTCATCTAACTCTCCGCAACATAGCAAATAATGATATTTCCCAAAATGTTGAACTATTCCTTTAATATTGACTATATGATATATTTCTTCAAGTCTTCATTCATATTTATGACTTTATCACAATCACATCTCATCTGACTTTACATAGAAAGAAAAAGGAAAACCTATTCAACTTAAAATCATCAATCAAATTAATAAAAATCAATGTTGAAAATGTAATACAGCATTCAACCAACTAAACTGCACAAAAACTAAACAAAATCTAAGAAAAAGTGAAGCATGGTGGAGATATAACAAGTGTACATAACCTTTCAACTTTCGCCCAGGTACCTCAGTAACCCAGCCTTACAGTATCACGCGTGGGATTAAAAACTTCTCCAGGTACTATATTCTAAGGAGAGAAAAAAAAGGAGCAACTGGGTAGGCCAAGTCAGACAGATCACCAGAAAACCCCTCACCTTGATGATTTAGCCTGTAATATGTTCTAGAAATGAACAGTAACATGGACAGTGACATTGAGTTTACGAAGAAAATATATGAGACCAAGAAACATAATGCAGTGGCGTCCACAGAGGCAAGACTGCCAGGTATAGGCACTGTGTTGGCCCAGGTGTCTGAGAGAGAGAAGATAAACACACAGCCACACACAGAACCATGCTGAGGAGCGCCTACACACTCAGAGCACACACATCAAGCCATGTGTGCACCCATACAGAGAGCACACACAGTGTGGAGATAACAGCAACCAGGACTCAGTCCTAACTGGGCCCGTGGGAAAAGACAGTGTTCCCCCAGAGCTAGACTGTGTTAGTCACTATTAGAGATTCAGTTAGAAGATTTCAACTAAAATTGCTTAACTAATCATAGGAGTGGAAAAGCAACAATATTTGCGTCCATTGGGAGAACCATACTTACTTTTGTCATTGCTACATAAAGGCAACACTACTTCCTGCGCTGATACTGAATGTTGGCACTGGACATAAAAAAAATAATTGCGCCGCAAAATCGACACGTTCTCACTCCCACCTCGTCAAATATGGCAGCTTGGTTCAAACTATGACGCTCTACATACCCCTCTAGTGTCAGTTTTGCACGTGAAGGGCTCCAGTCAAGTTAGCAATAATAAATATGCAACATCTGGTTGGACTTTCAAAATATAGCTTGCTGAGAAACATTTCACATTTTATGAGTTTTGGGCGTGCAGGAAAGGACAAAGTCAGGTCGGAGTTTGGTTTAGGTTTAGGTACCAAAACTACTTGGTTAGGTTTAGGAAAAGATCATGGTTTGGGTTAAAATAAGTATGTTAGTTGTAAGTTAACCTAACGTAACTTAAGCGGTCTTCTGGGCAGGCCTGCCATGTGTCTTGCTTGTGCCCAGGACAAAATGACCTCCAAAGGCCCCTCGACAAATTATTCCAGGAGATTATTAGGTTAGAGGGTCCTTTTGTGCCATCCCTTCACCCAAGGCCCGGGACAACTGACCCGGTGTTCCCCAGGTGTCAGCAGCCCTGCTCCTGGGTGAAAGCCCTGTGTTTGACCCATCCAACCACCTCCCTTTGCAGACTTTTCTCGCTCTTTTTACTATGTCACCTGACTTTGATGGCACATCAAAACATTACACTATCTGGGCGCGTCCAGATATGACGCTAGAGGGGTACCTACAGCGTCATAGCTTAAAGTGTAGGGCTACTGACCAAGCTGCTGTATTTGATGCAGCGGGAGTGAGAACGTGTTGACAAAATCATCGATTGTGGAAGTAATTTGTAGGGACACTGAATAAGTACACTTTAATATGAGTTTTTTCCCCTTTTATATATATGTATGTAAATAATCATATTGTAAAAAAAGTGATATAACATTGTCATTTTTTTGAAATTCTGTTTTGTTTTATCATCCTACACAGGGAGGTCAGAGTCTGGGCCTAGTAAGGATGTTGAATCTTGCTCAAGGACACTTTAAATCCCTTGTTATATTTTCATAACAATGTTTCCACAAGTCGACAACAGTTTCTTCTTTCCCTATGCCAAGGAGCAGAGGTTATGTGATTGTCTCCATCCATGCATTTGTTTGTATACTTGGCAAATGAATGGCCAGATTGGCATGGAAATTACTGTGCACATTTGTGCTGAGAAAGGATGTGACCTTTTCATTTGGGTGACCACTTCACATTTCCTCCGGCAGCATTCAGCAACATTAGGTAAAACCTTTACTTTTCTCATGAGGGTATCTCCTGAGTCTTTACACATCAGGAAACAAAATCTGTATATATTCATATTCACGTTCCCAGAAATAATACTAGGAACTGTTTCACTTTCTTTCAATCCAGTTCCCATTGTTTCAGCATTTGCATTTCTGTGTTTTCACCCTCACTATATAACCACCGAAGCATCACTGTGAAGCTCCTACAGTCTCTCTTTTCCATCAGGTTTAGAGTTACTGGCTCAGCCACGCACCGCTCTGTCAGACATAACTGATGTTGTGGGAAAGTATAGATTTGCTGATGCTGAATTGATGTGACAGGTTAGCATTATTGAATTTCATGGCCTGCTGTGTTGTGTCTCTGAGAGAGTATTCACAGTGAACTGTGATACTTAACTCTCCTGGAATGTCCTAAAGCACTTTGCACAAACATTTAAAAGCTACCCCCTCTGATCTCCTGCCTGATCAACAAAATAGAACATTATTACAGGTGAGTGATACATACTTAAATCTGAAATTTGGGATGTGTTTTTTATTAAAACCTTATTAGAATCAGGTTTACTGGCCAAGTATGTGTACACATACAAGGAATTTGACTCGGATTTTCGTTGCTCTCAAAGTTACACAGTTCCAAGAACAATTTTCAGGAAGATAGATAAAAATAGACACTTGGGTTGGGCGATTGGACGAATCGGCTATCTGTCTTTTTTTTACTGTATGTGCAGTTGTGCACCCTGAACATTTAATAGCATAGTTGTTCTGATCCCCACCTGTTTGTTCATGTGGAGGCTGTAAGTGGAGGCATCCTTCAGCCTGTCTTTACAGCTTATTGCTTAGCAAAGATCTCAAGGTGATTTGTTTTGTTTAATTGAAGAAGAGTAGCCTATAGGCTGTAATTTTTCAGCAAAATTAGATTTTCACATTAATTTGGAAAATTGTAACATATCGCCCAACCCTAATAGACACAAAGCTAAAAACAAGGACAACGAAGCTGACCAAAGACAGGTGAAATAAACATTTAACTACAATGTACATACAAGTAGGTGAAAGAAATAGCATAATAATAAAGTATATAAACATATATAAAAAGCAACAATGAACAACAACATACAATGTCTGTATACAGGTCTAACTGTTTTTTAAAATGTAAACAAGAATGCAATAGTGCAAGGGTGCAGAGTGCAAAGAGTGCTGGAATAAATTTTGAATGGGTAATGTACTAATGAGATTACTTTATTTACATGAAGTAGGTGGATATGTAGAGTATATGCATGTCTACATTTCTATATACAGTATATACAGCATGATTAGATTATATTTAACGATGATGATGATGATATGTACATGTTAAAAAATATGTATATGTATGTTTAAACTATAAAATCTATAATGTATAGGTGACTGATCCTACTTACAAGTATTTTATGTGTACTTGAAGACTGACATATCTTATTCCTCTGTGCATATTGTTTTGTGTTGTCCTAAAACTACTAACCCGCACTGTTGCCCTGGGTAACATGTTTCTTCAGTAAGTTGAACGTGGGCACTGGGGTTTATTTTGAGACGTCAGGTACACTGTCCTGGTGCTGTTTATACTCATCAGTGCTTATTAATCTGCAGCTAAGTATAGTCCCAAACAAATGCACTATTTCCAAACGTCTATATTTGTGAGCTGTTATCTTCAGTAGGTTTATTAGGTAAATTAGCTTTGTGCCACACACAGGGTAAATAAAGGATGTTGGAAATTACTGAGAGACAGTCTAATGCGTTGTCAGTTTAGGCCTTTTCATGGGATTTGTTGTCAATAAGTACCTTTAACACAGGGACTAAATTACACCTCTTAAAGGTCCAATCAGGCCTCATCAAAGTAAGAGCTCTGAAGAAATACTGACCCAAGTCTCTACCTATCAAGATCCCCATTTTCTAATAACTACAGATTTTTAAGTGTCATTCTTTCAGCATTTTTATATTTTTCAGTCCGGAAACATCACTTTGATCAAGAGCACAATTAGAGCTATCCATGGTTCTGAAAAGGCAGTGACTGATGCTAGTTCATCAGAGTGATGGCCTGTGAAAAGAAGTTGTGTTTGTGTCAGCAGTGATGTTTCCTGACTGCAGACTCATGCAGTGTTTTATTTGCAAACTCAAGGAGTTTTACAGACGGGTCTCCTGAGGTGCAGTCGTTGGTGAAGAGGGAAAAGAGCAGTGGAGAGAGCACACATCCCTGGGGGGCTGAGCTGAAGTCCACAAACAGGATCCTTGCATAGAGCCAAGGTGATGCAGGATGTAGTGTAGTCCTATGTTGACTACATCAACCATTCTCAACCAGAGTTCCTTAGAGTGCCAGCTAGTGTGTCGTGGAGGCAGTGGTACTGCCAAATGGTTAGATTACAATTAAAAATGATTATTTTTTGGTAATTTACAAAGCTATTTATTTTTATATCTAAAAGTGCTCAAGAAATCAATTAGAGACAAATGTGTTTTGCCATTGTTAGCTAGCTAACGTTCCTAAAAATCATCGAAGCTCCAGAGACACTTAAACACAAAGCACTCAGTAGGCAAACTGCAGGGGTCCAGTCGGGGGCCTGTGATGTCCTTCAGGTTGGCCAACACCAGTCTCTCGAAGGATTTCATGACCACAGATGTCAGGGCGACAGAACTGTAGTCATTGAGTCCTGAGATAGAGGGTTTCTTGGGGATCGGGATGATTGTTGTGTGGTTACATGGTTACATCATCCTACCACCACAATAAATACCTGTCCTGTATCATTATCAATAAAATCACTAAAATGATTAATCCAAGGTAAACACAACCCTGCTCACAAATTCATAAAATGCATTCAAACCCTGACACACACTGCTGGAACTCCCAAACTGATTAACACTGTAAACTACTAGCTTACAGGTAGAAGTTCTTCTACTACTGTGGTATTTCTTTTACTGTTGCACACTCTCTTACACAACATTTCCATACTCCATACTGTCCACATTGCTAACGGTTGAGGAGTTCAGTGAACAACAGATAAAAAGCTGGTGTCACTAGTTTTCCATTTGGGTGCCATCAAACCATTACAGAAGAAGATGTCGCAACAAGATGTCGTGAATAAAAGAGTGCACAATCT
This sequence comes from Macquaria ambigua, assembly GCA_008360985.2. NCBI lineage: Eukaryota > Metazoa > Chordata > Actinopteri > Centrarchiformes > Percichthyidae > Macquaria > Macquaria ambigua. The sequence goes on along the minus strand of VMKM01001763.1, from coordinate 95,075 downwards.
AGAAGACATGATTGAAATACAGCGTTTCTATTTGCTTCATGTATTATTTTGAGGAAGGTTACAGGTCTCCTCATCGCTCCACACAGATCTGATGTTTTCGTTTGCTGCCATTTTTCGCTTTCTCAGTGGAGCGGTAGCTTGAGTGACACTTGCACTTTGTCGCATTTTCTCTTTTTCAGTACACCAACTTTTCCACCTCAGCCAAGCGTAAAAACGTTTTTATGTGATATTTAGACTTTTTTTCCCCGAATTCCCTGTGTTTTCACTCAGGTTCTTGTAGGCTTAAATTGAAAATGCAACAGGTGGATGGAAACCCACTTTATGACACTGAAAATAACCACTCCATTGTTATAACTATAACTGATGAATAATGAACCTATAATTTGAGAAATAATAACTTAATTTTGTAACACTAAATACAATGCTGCAGTAGTACACAGGAATGGCATTCAAAACTGAGATTGACTTTTGCTCACAAAGCATTTATGTGAATAGTCCAGCTGGTGCTGCTACAGCCAATCAGGATTATGTCTCCAGTTTCATTGCTCCTCAATTGGAGGTTGATGGTACAAACTCTTCCCTCTGGCTACTGGAAACACAGTCTGTTGAGTAATTTAAGCTGTAATGTCCATGTAAAGGGTGAAGGAATACCATATGACAAAACGTCCATTCAGTCTCATTCCTCTTTAAGTGAACAGTTCAGCATTTTTTAATGCCACCACAGCAAAATAGAGCTAAATCTCTGACTCCCGCTCTCTGTGCCTTGCTCTATGAAATATGGATTTTTAGACAGCTGCTGTTGAATTGATGTGACAGATTAACAATATTACATTTTAAAGCAAAGAACGCTTGACAGGAAGAGTTGTGGTCTTTGTACACAAGTATCCACTGTGAACTCTTATTTCCGCTCTGCTGAACCTCCCTCAGATATGCTGTAATGGTTTCATCATTTGAATTGACCAGTTTGCTCATTTGCCCTTCTATTGAGTGATGTATCATAACTGAGAGCCGAAAATGGTCCTCGCAAAATGTTGGAAGTATTGGAAAAATAATACATTTAATTAATTCTAGATGATTAAGGTGATGTGGGAAAAAAAAGGTTCCAAAGGGAAAGGACATTTTGATTTTGAGCCAGAGTTGTTGGAGTCTCCTTTCTGAAATCAATATTTGAACTGTGATCCTGTTGAAATTTCCTAAAATATTAGGGTAAAAGCTTTGTCCTCATTGCTTTTTTACTGACTCATGCATTTAACAGAGCCTTTACAGTGTAAGAGGTCATTGACTGGCAGGTAGTAAAACTCCACAAATGTCATTAGTGACATTTTTGGTAGTTGCGGGTGAAATGCCCTCCCTAGAGAAAGACATCAGAAATCTCAAGCCAGATCAGCCCCTTTCTTACAGCCATGATCTAATTATGTTGTCTTTTCCTCTAAAACATCTTTTTTTATTTCTGTTAGATCAAAGCGTAAAACTAAATAATGACGTCTATATCACTGCTTATTTATTTATTCCATTATCTACCTCACCTCAGTTTGCGCTACCTAGAGCGAATTCTTTCCATTGACTTTGTATGAAATCGCACAGCTGCTAGAATTTGCTTAGCATTCTGTTTGAACACACCTTAATAATTTTGCTACCTGTCTTTGCACCTCCTGATTTCTGATATTGATCAAATGTTAGCTTTACAACACAACTCTGCACTACATCTCTTGCTGCAGCACAATAAACGTGCAGCAAAAATTGTCTTCTATGATGAATGTATTTCCACTGTACAAGGCCTGCTTTATATGTATAAAATATATATTAATTCCTCTCACCCTGAGTTTCAAACCACCTCATTATTTAAGTCTAATTACCAGATTCTAATGCTCTCTATTTCTTTCCCCAGCCTTTCTCCCTCTCCAGCACCCCTGTATGCCCTCCCCTTCTTCTCCCTTTCTTTCTTTCTTTCTTTCTCCCCCTCTCTTCCATATGCTGGCTTGCACAACAGAACAGCCAAATCAATATGGCCGAGGCGATTAATGCGCTGGCGGTGGCGATGTACTTATAAAGAGCTTTCATGGCCCAGTGAAGGATGAAATCACCCTCTGAGTCCTGAGATCTTAAAAACCTGAGGTGCACCGGGCAAAGACAGACAGAAAGAGAGAGAGAGAAAGGAGAAGGTGAGGGGGGAGAAAGAGCGAGTGAGATCAGTACAGAGTTCATTGGATCTCTTCAAATTGGTGAAAATGTAGAAGGAAAGAGAAATCTTTGAGGAGGGCATTGGACCACCTCCAATAACCGAGTAAAAGAGGCATGAGTCCACTTATGACAGGAGGAACGTGCTGCAGAAGCTGAATGAAAGAGACTGCAGCAGGAACTGAGAGAGTTGGAGAGAGAATGACGTGGCTATTAGTGCTTTTGGTGCTACTGTAACTCTATTTAACGCCTTGGTGCTGCTGCTAAAGATCTCTGGGACTGAAGACAAGCTTTTGCCATGTTAACAGTCACATGTGATTTTCTACTTAAATGCAGTGTACTGGTCTGGGAGTGAACACAGGTAGAAAGACAGCTGTATTGAATATGAGATTCAGGAGGATTCATTAGTAATGGTCCAAATGAATAGTTGGTACAAACCCTACCACAGTTACTGCTTCATGCATAAGTACAGTTTATGCTGAAACTGCAGTGTAAATATCAGTGAACGTACTGGTCCTGTAATGCTTAATACCAGAAATAAATCGTTATCAAATTGAGGTATACTTTTGTTATATCTCACAGGTGCTTTATTCTATCATTTCAATTTTTATGTCTCTGTCAATCATTCTTCCTAATGACTTAATATCATTAAAAATACCAATGTATTGAGGTCCTGGGGGACCCAAGTCAAAGCACCCAGTTCTGCCTATGCACTTTTAATAGATGGAACTATTTATTGAGTTCATGTTTGCCATGGGTCCTATTTAAAGTATGATACCAGAATCAAAGGCTAAATGTAAATAAGCTTTTAAGTACTAATGTGGATTGTACTTGGGATAAAAGCTGCAATTTGTATATATTTTTGTTTTACACATCATGCAAATTCACTGTAACTTTCCTAAAATAATAATAATTTTTAGATGACATTAATTACATAACTAATAATGTTTTGAGAAGAAATAAGTTAACATTTTGCTATTTAAAGTAAACATACATCAATTGAACAAACAACCAGTGGTCAAATGATGGAAGTAGTGAGATCACAGTTTGCAGCAGGCAGCATCATGGAGCTCCCTGACTGGATTCTTAATCAGATTGATCATAAATTGTAACATAAATTAGAGAACTTGAGCACAGATCTGATGTTTGGTAAGGTATATACAGAGCCCCCCTTGGCTCTCAGATTCATAATCTGTGCCCACAGATTTGTAATCCATGCTCACGGATTTGCAAACAATTTCTTTCTTCAGAGAACAAAGAATTTTGACGGCGACCACATCATTATCTAGATTTAAGGGTAGATTTTATTTAATTTGATTACATTTTTGCATTGGATGTTTCGGGCAAGGATTGCAAAACTGTGGGCATGGATTATGAATCCGAGAGTACAGATTTACACATGGCTCTTTTTTTTTCTCAGCTGAGTCCAGGGGGGCTCCATAGGTATACTTCAAAGTTCACATTTGCTTTTAAAATAATTTTAAAATGTGACTGATTCAATCACTATGTATGCCTTACTTTGTATATTCACATATTGGGAATAGAAATTATATACATAAATATAAATCACATAGATTTATTAAAGAAATATTCTGTTGCTTCCAAAAATCAAAAAGAATTGCAAAGATGTGCAACTGTGTTAGTTCAGTGTTGTTTTATTGTGTGCATATTAAAGATACAATTAGTCTCTTCAGTGAATGAGGCTTTGCAGTTCAAAGTTAGCGTAACATGAAAATAAGCCTGGTGGGACAGGCCTATGGCTCATGTTAAAAAGATCTGTGCAACAGGCAGGTAATTATTACAGTTGTGTTACTGGACACACTGGAAAAGCTCACTGTCCACAGCTGGTAAAAAAAAAAGAAATTATGGAACCAAACATGCTCAGAACTACCACATTTAAAATACATAAATGGTGCCTAATGGTGTTGGTATTACACAGAATATGAATACATTTCTCTTTACTTTTATTATTTAAAAAAATGATTTGAAAGACAAAAATGTCATTTATAACTCTGAGCAGTCATGCTTTGATAAAGCCATCAGGCTGCTTTTTCATGGTGCAACCTCAGTGCAACTTCAACTTCGAAATCTCACACTCCTTCACACACACACACACACACACACACACACACACTGTGACTGATAGTAATTTCCTTCGTAGCTCATGTGTTGTGATGAAATGTGGTGATCAGCCTGAGCCGAAACGGCTGCCCTCCGCATCGGATGGATGACTGGGGAAGAGAGAGAAAAGAAGAGAGTGGGAGAGAGAGATGCATGGGTAATATTAGAGATAGAGAGAGAGATGGATAGGTGAAATGTGGATGAGATAGGGGGGACTGCAGTGGAGCACTGAAACAATGGATGCTTGCACACACATGCATACACATACCATTTTACTGCACACAAACTAAACCAAACACACATTTCACTCACATGGACATTAATGTTGTGGGCTTAATAACAAAAACCTTGGTGGATGATGACTGTGTGCATGCGAGCGTGTTCATGCCTAAAATTAATAACCCAGCTTCTTCCCTTTCCATCAATCCCTCCACTCCCTCCTTCCCTCCATCTTTTTATCTTCCAGATGCCCTTCTTCCTCCTCGTGGCAGAGCCAGAGGATCTGAAGGAGCAAGGTAACATTGCTTTCAGGTAATACAGAAAATTTACTGGTTGCCATTTACTTCCAGGGAGATCGCAGTGAACGTTTGATAGTAAAGGTGGTGCAGAACAACCTGCGCTGCCGTGGTGCAGAGGGCAAAAACGTTGACCTTGTGTCATCTTTTGCAAGACGGATCCACAGGCAGATTTTAATGGTGGCTGACCTGACATTAACCTCTTTGAGTCTGCTTAACTCACCTGTGGGTCCATCATTACAACACGATTAAAGTAGAAGAGTATCTGTTCCTTCAGACATGCGTGAGACAGACGACTGAAATTCATGACCTTCTGTGTAGACATGCCATTAGTTATGCCTGTCAAGCTTTCCAGTCTGCATGTATGCAGTTTCCAATGACAATTATTCGATTGATTGCGACTATTCGATTGACTCAGGGTCCGAAATTAACACCCATTAAGCGCCAAATGCGGGTAGATTTTCCGTTTGGTGAGTAAATCTTGGAAGGCTGTCCACCACACTGGCAGATAAATGTTTGTACAAAAATAGTCATGTGGAGAGTCTTTACCGCATTTTGGTGTAATTTCCTCTGCTGTCTGTATCGGAACTTGACACACACACACACACACACTATATGTGTTTTAACGTGTGTCTAAACAGTGTCACAAAACGGACCATCTTGAGTGCTACTAGTTCCACAGCACTGTTTACCATACCATCAACTACTCCGCTAAACTATCACTTGCCACCGGTACTTTTAGGCTAATTAGATAGAGCTGTGGCGATATTTACAAGGAGGGCTATTTGGGTAGTCCTATCACCTGCCCCATTCTCCTTTTGTACTCGCACTCCTGTGCCAGATGTTGGTGATTACTTAATTGCTTGATCCTGACTATAGTCTGAACATAATTTAGAAAATGTGGGTGTGGACATTTACATATACATTTTAAAGACATGGCAATAGAAATGTTTGAGTATTTTCTAAGCCCAAGGTAACCAGTTGTTTTAAGTAAACCCAAAACAAAATGGGATGCTAACATAATTTACCAATACGTGATGGAAATGGACAAACGTGAAAGCTCGAGTGGCTCGCAGTGCCAGGCAGGTGGTTTGGGTTGTAGATTTTTGCTCTAGTGAGATCGAATCCAGCTTGTCTTTTTGCAGTGCATGATTACAGCCAAGGGCTTTCAGCAAAGCGTAGCTTGTGTTTTGGCAGGCTTTGAAAGGCTGGTCTGTGCATTTCCCAACTGGGACTCCATAGTCATGATGTGGGTGACTTTGGGAGGCTTTGGAACTTCCTGAATTGCCTCAGGAGCATTGATGTAAAAACCTGTACAAATAAAATCACCCCAAGGATTGGGGAACATTGTTCCATTAACATTGTTCCAGAGGGATGTTGTTCCATTATTCTTATGGCAGTATGTGATGAGATCTATAGACAAAAAGACCCAGTGGCTGTTAGTGTAATGGCCTGAACAAGGAACAACAGAAAGACTTTCATTCATTCACCAATGGGCCTTTTCATTTGGAGGGACAGGGACAATGTCATTCCAAGGAAAAACATCTACTTGAGTAAACTTCCATTGTATAACATGATACATTAGCATGATATATCATGCAGGGATGTGATTTTCCCGGATTAATCTGGAATTCCGGATTTTCCGACCTGAAGATGTGACCCACGTGAATCATGCAGATCCGTAAAAAAAATTAAAAGGGTGGTGGGGGGGAGGGGATTGTTGAGCTGCCCGAGTGAAAATGGAGAGGATTTGAGGACAAGACAGGTGTGTGATGATTTTATTCCTTTCCACAAGTATCCTATAGGATGTTTGTTTGCGTTCCGAACTCAACATGCCAAATTCCACACCTGCGTATTGGGTACCCCAGTCGCGCGCGTGCGTTAGTGGTACATCGTCAGTTGAGTCGTCTTGACAAGAAGATCGCCCCGACGCTGTTTCGGAACATATTATTCAGGTATGTCAAGATCAGTGTTGCCAACTTTCACACTCCTGGCGTGAGACACACGCTTTCAGATTCAGTCTCACGCTCTCACACTGCCCAAATAATTCTCAGGCCAAAATACTGCGACAGCAACAGAGGTGAACAGGCGAGCGTTACATACTGTAACCCCCATTCTATGAGTACAGGCTCTTAAATTACTCTCTGTTTGGTCCGCGATATGTGCACAATGCTTATCGCCGTGCTGACTGGACATCTGTTCTGGCAGAAAACCCTGTGCTGGAGCGCATAAGGTGTTAAAGCAAGCTAGTGAGTGAGTGTTCATATTTGGCTGACAGGCAGGCTAACACTGAACAGCCCTGAGGTTAAATATATTGATGAGGGGGTTAAAATAGGTTTAAATATAAAAAAATGAATGTCTTGGGTCATACATGTCTTGGGTCATACATTTTTGGGGGGGGGCTCTGTACATTTTCCTGCTTTTTTGTCCTTTGCTAATCACATGCCTGATCATGGCCTTAATGGTTATAACCCCAGGTGTATACCCCTACACTCTGCCACAAAAGGTTTGATGATTAAGGAAAAACTCTGGGTGGCTTTTATTGTGAAGCAGTCACAGGAAACGCAGTGCATTTGTCTTTTTAAATTAGTGCCGGACAAATTAAAGACAAAATGAAAAGAGTTACACAACAGACAAGAAACCAACTAAAGACGCACTTCATAAACTTAGTGTTGTTTTAGCTTAATCAGACATGCAAAAGTGGTTACATGGACCAAATTGTGCATTTAAACAGTATATACACATTAGTCAGGTAAAGTGCTCTTTACAACACTGTTTGCAATCAAATATTAGCATGGTGTTGAATTTGGATCCCTGAAATGCAGCTGCATGTTAAAGGAAAGGCTGAAACCCTGACCCTGAAGGAAATAAAAATGGCAAATTACCCAACCAACAGTGGTAAAAATGTGTGAATTAATAGATACAGGTAACATTTAGGATTGATGAAGCATTTTTAATAGTTATATGATTATGTTAAAATAAGGGTCCCATTTTTGTTTTCATGATGATGGCTCTGCTCAAAAATCTCATTATTCATTGAGTTTTTCAAATAAATGTAGTATTGTTAAAATTTGAGATAAATTTGTCAAGCTGAATTTATTCTAAAGAGGTGTCAAACTTGCAAATTCTGACTTTCTGCTGGGAACATTCTTGTAGCAGACCTTTAGGCTATGCTTTTTTCTGATATAATGTACAATAAAATAATTGGCCAACATCTGCTTAGCTCTACTAATGTTTCAAATTTCATCTTGTTCTCAACTCTCCACTGAACCAGTATTCCCACTCCTACATTTGCACATTTTTCATTGTGACCGTTTGCAATTTGCTGTTTGTTTGTTCATGATGCATGAACTAAGCTTGAATGAGTGGTGAGGCAGGAAGGTGGACAGGAAAGACGGACAGTGACACACTTAGAAAATCTGTGTGTGTGTGTGTGTGTGTGCGTGCGTGAGAGAGAGAGAGAGAGAGAGAGAAATCATGAGAGAGAGATGGATAGGTGAGATTAGCACCAAATCGGGGAAACTGCTGAGATGCTGATGCTCAATAGCAGCTCATGTATCACACACACTAATGCACTAGCTGCACCTCCACCAATCCACACTGATATGCGCACACACACACACACACACACACACACATCAATCACTCTGGCATGCATAGGGTGTTTGTTTATGTGCTTAATGTCCACACACACCTTGAGGGTGAATGTGAGCATTTGTGTGTGTGTGTGTGTGTGTGTGTGTGTGTGTGTGTGTGTGTGTTGACACTAACAACAAAGAGTTGACACTAACAAAGAGTAACCTTTGTCAGGCAGGTTAACTTTAAAATTTCAACCTATCGGAGCGTAACGGCAATATTAGCCAATCAGAGGCGGCCCAGGAAGACTTAGGAGAGGGCAGACGTGACATTAACAAAGGTCAGGTCAATCAGCGTGTTGTGTGAATATCGTGTGTGGTTGAAGGAGCAAGGAAGAGCATGTGAGGTCATTGAGCATAGATAGTCACATTCTTGTCCATTAAAAATTAAAGTGTATTTTTCTGCCTGTGTGTATGTATGTGTAAATCTGTGCAAGTGTGTGTCTCTAATTTTGTGTGTATTCATGTGTATCCATGTGTGAGCTGAGTATTAAACCTTGGTTACATTTGCAGACTGGATATTCAAATCAAACATGTATGTATTTACTTAATGTCTCTGCTTTATTGGTATGTGTATTTGGGAATATTTGATTTAGCTGTTTATGTGCTCTAGTGCATCCTTATCTGTGTGTGTGTGTGTGTGTGTGTGAATTTGTTTGTTTCCATATTTGTGTATATGTATGTCTGTGTGTTCTGTAAATGTGTAGGTGGATGTGTCTGCATCTACATGTCTATGTTCCTTTCTGTGTCTGATTCTGTGTGTGTGTCTGTGAGAGAGAGAGAGAGAGAGAGAGTCCCTCCAGGTATTCCCTACAGCCTTTATGAGCTACAGAGAAAACAACTTATCACCGCTGGCTTTCGGAAAGCTCTCTGTAGCTCTGTTTTTATCAGATTTAGTGGTCGTAGCACAACCTCTGTTCATTTTCCATTCACCCTGTTCTTTATATTTATTTATAAGCATCTCAAAAATATTTTTGGATTTACTGTATGGATTCCATGGCTGTTCAGTTGGTGCATTTTTGCATTAACCATAAGGCTTTTCGTGTAGTTTCACATGTTTATTACTGTTAAAGATATTACAATTACTGTGACTGCATCCACCTGGCTGGGTTCTCTGGCTCTCTGGTCCACTCTCTCTCTCTCTCTCTCTCTCTCTCTCTCTCTTGAGCCAGGGGTCCATCAGTTGGGCTAAACCACCAGTATCCAGCTTACAATACCCTATTGCCCAGCCCAGCCTCTCTGAGTGCCCTTCAACACAGAGACAGCTGCTTACAGAGCCAGGCAGAGTAGAAAGCTCTGCCCGGTGTCTCTGTCATTGTGCCTGTAGCACTCTCTGCCTCACTCAGTGGTGGGGCATCGCGACATCTCTCACGTTTGCGTCGTTTGGTCACCCAGTTTCTCTCTCTGCTTCTGTTACAGGGCCTTCCTGTAACAGGTCTGCCATGTGACATTGCTATTATTATTGATTAGATGCTAACTATTATTAGTTGTAGTAATAGTAATTGCTATTGCAATAGCAACCATAGCTGTGACATTATTTATAGTTGTATCATCTACCATGCTTACAATACAGTAGCTTTACTATCTACCAAGCAGGCATCAGTACAGTAACAGTAATATTTTGTTCATCACTGTGTAATAGTAGTAGCCACTATAGTATTTACCACCAAGAAGTAGCATTAATCAAATGTTAAAATACTTCACTGATACAGCAGAAAGAAAGGAAAATTTGCTTTTGACAAATTATTTTATTTCTTCAATCAAAATCTGGAGATGGATCTGTTAACATCAAACTTAGTAGTTATGATTTTACCAGCCCAATAGGATTTGTGTCCATATTGGATGATTTTGCAACTCACAATTTAAGTTCAATGCCAACATTCAGTAGCAATGCTGGAAGCTGTGTGCTTTTAATCTAGAAAGGCAGATAGTAGAAGACCATACGATATGGTTAAGAGATCTGCAAAAAAATAATAAGTGGACCTTGAGTTGGGGTTGTTTTCTCATTGATATTCAAGAATAATGTTCTTTTGACCATGAAACGCTTCAAGTACATTTACTGCAGTTAAGCGAATTCTTTCCTGGGAATAAACAGGTATAGTGGGGATACATTGTGCAGATGATCGACTGAATATTGACACACTAAAAGAAGTCACACTGACACCGGCTAAATATTCAAAACCTTATACAAAGCATTTGCTGACTCACTGCAGCTGGCTTGTTGTCATCAAAGTCATTCCAGTTAACTCAGTGCAATGGAGGCTGTTTTAAAAACAACAATAACCTCTACAGCTTTCCATGCAAAATGCTATAATTAAAGGGTGAAAAATATGTTTTCACATGCCTTTCCCCCCTTTCCCACAATTCCACTTTCTAAGTCAACACAGTTCACAGCTTAGTTTCAAAATATCAAGAGTGAGCTAGGAGGGAATTCAGGGACTCGGTGATGTAATTGGACACTAACAAAATCAGGAATAGATAGATAGATAAATAGTTTATTTGTCCTCAAGGAGGAAATTATTTTCCACAGTAGATGCATACATAGTACAAACAAGTAAGACATACAGGATTATACAAAATACAGGATTTACAAGGATACTTAATTACAGGGGTCACAGACGCACAAACATGGTTTGACACTCTACACACCACACTGAACTGACTTTCTTGTAACTTAAGAGGAGGTTATTTATTTAAAGCTTGTATGGCTGTAGGAACAAAGCTCTTGCTAAAACGAGTGTTTCTGCACATGAGTAGTCTATACCTGCATCCAGAAGGAAGGGGGGTAAAGTGCTGGTAGAGTGGGTGGTCTGGGTCATGTATAATTGTGAGTGCTGTCAGGGTCAGGGATGAGGTGACACAATCCGATAAGTTAGGGGTGGGAATACCAATGAGTTTGCTGGCTAAATGAGTTATCTTTAAGAGTTTATTGTTATTGGTGACTGTAAGCATATGGAAAAAACAAATGGCACCATACAGAACAACTGGCTCAATGATGCTATGGTACAGGAGAAGAAGAAGATGGGGCTGGACTGGTGATTTAGTTTATGGATGGCTGTAAGTCTCTGTTGACAATGCTTGTGAATGTCCATGGTATGCTGATTAAAGCTGAGGTTATAAGGTTATTATCCAGTGTAATGCCAAGATATCTGAAAGACTCCACCACCTCTATCTCCTTTGATGGTGAGACTGGGGGGATGGACCAGAGTTCTGGGGGGTCTAAAGAGCAGTTCTTTAGTTTTTGAGATGTTAAAGTGAAGAAAGTTATTGTCGCACCATGTGCTAAATTGAGATATGAAATGTTGATATGCAGAGAGTCATTGTTATTGAGCAGTGCGAGGATGGCTACGTCATCTGCATATTTGAAGTAGAGGGTAGTGGTGGATGGACTTAAACAGTCGTTTGTATAGAGGGTGTAGAGAAATTGACTGAGTACGCACCCCTGTGGAGCGCCGGTATTAAGAGTAATGGTGGGTGCTTCTGGTCTGTTGGAGAGGAAGTTATGGCTTCAGTGTATTAGTGGTGATGGAACTTAGAGGTGCTGTAGTTTCTTGATTAGCTGATGGTGCTGGATTATGTTAAAGGCTAAAATCGAGCTTAAATCGATAAATAGAAGTCTGGCATAATTTCTGGGTATGTCCAGGTGTTGTAGCAGACTGTGCAGGGGATAGGCCACTGCGTCAACTGTGTACGTAAGACATTTAGCATGTAGCAAGTCCAGTTTATTTTTCAATGATAGGACGTTTGAGTCTGCGTCTGCATCGCACCCTTCCACGCCTACCTCTTTTGCTCTTTGGACTGGGTTTTATATCAGGCGGGATAAAGATGGTTGGATTCAGTTGACAGTGGATGGAGTTCCGTAGGAGTAGAAGGTTTTCCTGGGAATAGGTAAGTCCATGCCCCACTCCTCTTTGGTTTAAATCAGTGCTCCAAACAACATAGTCACTGATAATCCAAGTGATGATGAAAATAATCCAAGTACATCTCGCCCAGTTACTCATGATGTTTCAGCCGTGGTACACTTTTAAAATAAAAGACAGTAAAAAACATAAATTACACAGGACAGCTTAACACAAGTGCACACGAAAGCACCGACCGTGACATTGCAGGTAGAGCTTGCGCCGTAATGAGGGTCATCCCCCTAGCCTAATTTTGAAGTTTTTAAAAGAAGCTCTCATCTTCAACAACTCACATCCTAGGTGGTATTAAGAAAAAAAAGTATTTATGTACAGTTTAAATTAGATTACATTGCGGACAAAGATGTCAATTCAAACTGAATTAGCAGAATCCTGCAGTCAGGCATTACTGTAATGTCATTACTTTTACCCTCAAAAGTGATCTGAGCATATGAGTATTCTATTAAGATAGACTTGAAAAATATGAACCTCTACTTTAAAACTGTGTTCACTGTTAAACTAATCCAGTTTGAATATAAGCAGCATTTCACTTTTTCACATTTATATTTTGACCAACATGGTACCCATTCACTGTTCAATATCAAAATGTTATAATTTCAATCAGTATTAAACAAGCAACTAAGAATTTTACTTTGAAGAACACAAAATTATTACATAGCACACACACACACACACACACACACACTTGTGTATGCATAAATCCATTGGCTTTTCTAAACTTTTGTTAATTCCTACTAACCTGAAGAAACGGAGGCTATTGGTGATCTATCATCAGAGACAATTTAAAGCTTGCAGAGAGACCGGAAAAAAGAAAGATACACAGACATTGATGTATCTGACAACCTGACTAATTGACATAGTGATTGCGATCAGTGTGCCACTGAGAGTGACCTGTGATTTCATGAATCAACTACAGTCTTGACACAACTTGGCCTAAGTTAATAAATCATGCTTTTTTAAACTGACAGGGCCCAAAATGGGCAATGGGCCTGCTGCAGGTTGTAGCGCTATATTTTAATGAGCCTGGGCCTTAAAATTTGTCATTTGGATGCTGTACTGGGGACGTTTGGAATGACTTGCTGCAAACAACAAAAATTTAGATTTATTTTCAGGTCACATGGTGTCATGTTAGGTAATATAACATCAAAGTACTGCATTGTAAGTCCTTTAACCTGACTTGAGTAAAATAACCATTGTTGGCAGTTCCAGCTTATTTAGGCAAGTGTTCATTCACTGCTGTGAAGTTTTGAGACAAGAAGATTTTAAGCCATGGGCCATATCCAAGTGTCTAAAGTTAGACGTCTCTCCTCAGTGCTGTGGGCACAATATTCACATCCCAAGCAATTGATTGCAATTGTTATTTATCTAATACCTTCGAACATCTTAAATTCTCTTCCCCTCCCCCTTCGCTTCATGCCACGCTTTTCCAGACTTACATCCTGGAAGGTGACCTGGATCTGACTTTTACTGCAAAAAACAGGCACTAGCAGACGAGGTGGCTGAGTGGTTAAGGTGATGGATTGCTAATCCATTCTGCTCTGCACGCGTGTGAAGAACATATAGATCCCGCTACCTCTCGCAGGCTAACCTCTGCCAATAGAGCTAATTCCCCTGTATCGTAGCTCCACCTCTCTCCTCCTCCCCGATGATCATGTCGTACAAGCTTTTCGGCTTTACAGAGGAACAAGGCAAAGATGGCCACTTTAATCCACTTCATCTAACACTGCATCTAACAAAACCTAAAGCACCACTGTGTGAAGTCCACCATCTGATAAGCAGATTTCCACTACATTGCACTGCCTCGAGACCCTCACTGAGCCAACACTGAGGTCTGATTGAAACGAAGGAAGAGGAATTCATCAATGTCCAGGCTTTCCATGAAAAAATCCTGGGAGATGACCTGGGAATTCTCTAGGAAGAGACACAAAACAAGACTATTTTGGAAGGACCTGGTGGTTCTCCCCATATAGTATGCAGCTCTCTGTTGAGCTAGTGCAATAAGTCTGACCGTGTTCTTTAACTCGATCATCTTTTTCTCTGATCACAAACACAGAGAAAACTAAAGTCCTCTGGAGAATGCGGGCATCGATCCCGCTACTTCTCGCATGCTAAGCGAGCGCTGTACCATTTGAGCTAATTCCCCTGTGCAAAGTGCTCTTCCGCCCCCCTCCCATCCATGTCACACCTTTCCAGATTTACATCCTGGAAGGTGACCTGGATCGGACTTTGACTTTAAACAATGAACAACAACAGACGAGGTGGCCGAGGCGATGGACTGCTAATCCATTGTGCTCTGCACGCGTGGGTTCGAATCCCATCCTCGTTGCAGCCAACTTTACTTTAGCCTGTGATGTTTACATGTCAACAATATAATTGGCTCCATTGTAACAACCATTGTTGGAACAAATTATATTAAGTTTAATTTCTCCCACATAGTTTTTCTTGTCCTTCATGATACACTACCACATGCACTGAGACTAAACAAATGTCTTGCAGTCCCCAAGTCTTCACACATTTCATTGAACAAAACATCTGAACTGTATATTGCAATGGGAACTCATAGGGTACATCCCAAGTTTCTTATTTGATATGTCCTCGCTCCTCAATCCTTGCTTCAACTGGAAGTCGTCCCAAAGCTCTTATTTCGCCCATCAATCATATTCTGGGTTATTCCATAATGAATTCACAATCAGAATATCAATAAATACAAATACAAATAATGAATAAATAATGTAAATGCAGGACACAGTACACAGTATAAATACAGTGCAGGTTGTTGTTTATGTGCAGGTGTTTGTTAAACAGGTAACAGGCTACAGCAAGAAAATCCAGCTGTGATCAGCTGCCGCCGTCATCAGAAACGGACGTCGCTTCAGAGTAAAGGACGTCTCATTCCTCTAAAAACAGATTTCCTTGTTTCTTCTCTCCTCGCATGGTTTCCTTGCATCTCTTCATGCATCCCTGGTGGGAGGGACTAAGACATAAAGAAAAGATGCAAGTGAGGGAAACGTGGATGCAATTTAAGAGACTTGGGATGTACCCATAGTAACTTGTATTCTTGTGAATACCCCCTCCTGTGAGGTGCCCTCTGCATTTGGGGCAGAACACTCTGATCTTCCACAGATGGTAGGGAATCCACACCAAAAGCCAGTGGCAGAAGAAGTGTTCTGGAGTGGGGACCTGGTGGTAGATCAGGGATAGGGTAGGTGGTTCATGCCACAGTTTGAGGTTGTCACATAGATGCTGGTTTCATTGTTGATCTTGCACAGGGAGGGTCTTTTCCATTTTGTCAGGCAACCAGAGTTGACCAGATCAGCAGAGGCACTACTGGGGCAGGTGAAGTAGATCCATCCTAATTTAAAGAGAGAGAGAGAGAGAGAGAGAGAGAGAGAGAGAGAGAGAGAGAGAGAACGAACGAAACGAAACGAAACGAAACCTGAGATTCATAGAAATTGGAACAGATATAAATAGCTGATCATAGTTTATCTTTAAGGATTGTAAACAACATAAGAAAAAGGCTACCACATTCATCAATCAATATTTGGAATCATACCTGTGCAGGTTTTCTGGTGAGACTGAGGTTAGGCTTCAGCCCTGAGCTATGTGAGCCACCAAACCGTGGTTTGACAAACTGGGGAGGATGAAATGTCACAAATTAAATGATCACAGAGGTGTACAGGTCAAAGCAATATACATGTACTTAAAACGCATTTTGGAAAGCTACAGTTACTGTACAGTTGTAAGCCACAGTTAGCAGGTTTTGATTTTGATTTGATTTTTCATAAAATAGTAGTGCTAAGTACCATTTCAAGGTTTAGTTTGGGTCGCACTCGCATTTGGCCAGCAGAAGGTACGGCACCGCTGGTAGAAACTGCAGCAGAGCCAGCAGCTGCTGAAGGAGCTGGGCTCAGCATCAGCAGGCCAAACCCCTGTAGTGGCAAACCTCCTCAGCCGGGACAGCCATTCATCGTCCCCCATGGCACGGTGCCTCTTGGGTTTAGATGCCATCTGAGATTAAAACAGAATAGGACAATGATGGCAATGTATACAGTTGGTGCACACATAATGTTTACAGTACATCCAAAAGTCAACCACAACGTAAGATCAAGGGCAAATAAATTAATTAATTAAATGAACATTTGACAAGTTAAATACACAAGATTTGCCGGTAATAAATTACATCAGAAATGTGAATACGTTTTATTTATCCTGAAAAATTATGAAATGAGAGCAATTCTTCACTTGCCAGTACTAAGGTAGCAACAGCCATGCCATTGGAATCTGATTGGTCGAACCAGCGGGAAGGGAGTCGAAGCTTTTGGATTGGTAAGAAATGGAGAGGAGGTTGCTTTTGATTGGCTAAAAATGGACAGATGATTTTATTTGATTGTTGAGAAATGGAGATGAGGGATGTTTAGATTGGTAAGAAATTGACATGAGGAGGTGGTCAAATGTACTACGGGTGGCGCCACTTTGCTTGCAATTTTCTGTCCAGGGGCTTCCCCATCTGTGGTTTACTAAAAAATGATTTATGTGTAAAAATACTGAGAACACACAATAACTCAACTGGAGAGGCACCAAGGAAAACAACATTTGCAACTACTTCATTTAGATTAAACTAATGAGCCTTAATTTCTTTTAGAAACCATGAGCAAAGAAGTAAATTGTCATGCGTTATGGTAACACAAACTGATAAACATGCTGCCATCCAGTGCCTCTAACGACTTAATTAACCTAGCCCCCCTTCACAGTCTTTGTGCTTTGGTGACCAATGTTTCAAACTCATGACGAGTCAAGCACTTTCCCTTGGGGTTTTTAATCTGAAAGCCTCCCGTGTTAAAAAAACACTGTAGTGCTTTCATTCTGAAGCTAGTGACGCAGCGGCATTCAGTACCTTTATACGGGGGACCAAGATTTGGGCAGCTTCCGGCTCACAAGTTCCAAAATGAAGCATTTGGTGGACTTTGCACTGACTTTTCCCAATTCCCTCCAAAAAATATGAAACGCAAGAAGTCCAGAAAAGTGTGCAGATACCAAAAGGAGTTTCACTGAAATCAAAGAGTTGTCACAGACTGGTACAACAACAAAAGCTGTACCAGCTGCTTGGGCGAATGTATGGCGTCCACTCTTGCACCTAACAGAGAAGACATTTCGCTTTTGACAATGAATTGCTGGTCATCGGCAAACATGATACATAAACGGGGACGGAAGGCATCTACTTAGCAGAGGATGGTTTCGATCCATCGACCTCTGGGTTATGGGCCCAGCACGCTTCCGCTGCGCCACTCTGCTCTCACGTTCCGCTACATAGGCACCAAGATATGTGTAACTGCTTTGTTTAGATTAAACTAATGAGCCTCACTTTCAGTGTTTTAGAGCATTCAGCCACGCTACCTCAACTTCCAGCATTTTCTCTGGGTTGGTCATTGGTCGTTATGAACCATGAGCAGAAAAGTAAATTGTCATGCGTTATGGTAACACAAACTGATAAACATGCTGCCATCCAGTGCCTCAGATGACTCAATTTACGTAGCCCCATTTCTCAGTCTTCTGTGCTTTGGTGGCCAATGTTTCAAACTCATGAGTCAAGCACTTTCCCTTGGGGTATTTAATCTGAAAGCCTCCTTTGTTAAAAAACAATGTAGTGCTTTCATTCTGAAACCAGTGACGCAGTGGCAATGACTAGCTTAACACCAGGGACCAAGATTTGGGCAGCTTCTCATATAAAGCATTTGGTGGACTTTGCAGTGAGCTTCTTTCTACTGACTTTTTTCAATTCCCTCAAAGAATCGTGAAAGTAAGTCCAGAAAAGTCTCCAGAAACCCAAAGGAGTTTCATTGAAATCAAAGAGTTGTCACAGACTGGTACAGCAACAATAGTTGTCTCAGCTGCTTGAGACGAATGTATGGTGGCCACTCTAGTGCCAAAGAGAGAAGACATTTCACTTTTGGCAACGGATGGTTAGTCATCTGCAAACACGGTAACTTAAGTATGGTCAAACCGTATGCAGACAGCATGAAGCACTGCTGGTCTGGAGTATCTAGAAATGTTTCCGCAAGTAGCAGAGGATGGTTTTGATCCATCCGCCTCTGGGTTAGGGGCCCAGCACACACTGCAGTGCTTTCATTCTGAAACTAGTGACGAAGCGGCATTCAGTACCTTTATACGGGGGACCAAGATTTGGGCAGCTTCCGGCTCACAAGTTCCAAAATGAAGCATTTGGTGGACTTTGCACTGACTTTTCCCAATTCCCTCCAAAAAATATGAAACGCAAGAAGTCCAGAAAAGTGTGCAGATACCAAAAGGAGTTTCACTGAAATCAAAGAGTTGTCACAGACTGGTACAACAACAAAAGCTTGGGCGAATGTCTGGTAACACAAACTGATAAACATGCTGCCATCCAGTGCCTCAGATGACTCAATTTACGTAGCCCCATTTCTCAGTCTTCTGTGCTTTGGTGGCCAATGTTTCAAACTCATGAGTCAAGCACTTTCCCTTGGGGTATTTAATCTGAAAGCCTCCTTTGTTAAAAAACAATGTAGTGCTTTCATTCTGAAACCAGTGACGCAGTGGCAATGACTAGCTTAACACCAGGGACCAAGATTTGGGCAGCTTCTCATATAAAGCATTTGGTGGACTTTGCAGTGAGCTTCTTTCTACTGACTTTTTTCAATTCCCTCAAAGAATCGTGAAAGTAAGTCCAGAAAAGTCTCCAGAAACCCAAAGGAGTTTCATTGAAATCAAAGAGTTGTCACAGACTGGTACAGCAACAATAGTTGTCTCAGCTGCTTGAGACGAATGTATGGTGGCCACTCTAGTGCCAAAGAGAGAAGACATTTCACTTTTGGCAACGGATGGTTAGTCATCTGCAAACACGGTAACTTAAGTATGGTCAAACCGTATGCAGACAGCATGAAGCACTGCTGGTCTGGAGTATCTAGAAATGTTTCCGCAAGTAGCAGAGGATGGTTTTGATCCATCCGCCTCTGGGTTAGGGGCCCAGCACACACTGCAGTGCTTTCATTCTGAAACTAGTGACGAAGCGGCATTCAGTACCTTTATACGGGGGACCAAGATTTGGGCAGCTTCCGGCTCACAAGTTCCAAAATGAAGCATTTGGTGGACTTTGCACTGACTTTTCCCAATTCCCTCCTAAAAATATGAAATGCAAGAAGTCCAGAAAAGTGTGTAGATACCAAAAGGAGTTTCACTGAAATCAAAGAGTTGTCACAGACTGGTACAACAACAAAAGCTGTACCAGCTGCTTGGGCGAATGTATGGCGTCCACTCTTGCACCTAACAGAGAAGACATTTCGCTTTTGACAATGAATTGCTGGTCATCGGCAAACATGATACATAAACGGGGACGGAAGGCATCTACTTAGCAGAGGATGGTTTCGATCCATCGACCTCTGGGTTATGGGCCCAGCACGCTTCCGCTGCGCCACTCTGCTCTCACGTTCCGCTACATAGGCACCAAGATATGTGTAACTGCTTTGTTTAGATTAAACTAATGAGCCTCACTTTCAGTGTTTTAGAGCATTCAGCCACGCTACCTCAACTTCCAGCATTTTCTCTGGGTTGGTCATTGGTCGTTATGAACCATGAGCAGAAAAGTAAATTGTCATGCGTTATGGTAACACAAACTGATAAACATGCTGCCATCCAGTGCCTCAGATGACTCAATTTACGTAGCCCCATTTCTCAGTCTTCTGTGCTTTGGTGGCCAATGTTTCAAACTCATGAGTCAAGCACTTTCCCTTGGGGTATTTAATCTGAAAGCCTCCTTTGTTAAAAAACAATGTAGTGCTTTCATTCTGAAACCAGTGACGCAGTGGCAATGACTAGCTTAACACCAGGGACCAAGATTTGGGCAGCTTCTCATATAAAGCATTTGGTGGACTTTGCAGTGAGCTTCTTTCTACTGACTTTTTTCAATTCCCTCAAAGAATCGTGAAAGTAAGTCCAGAAAAGTCTCCAGAAACCCAAAGGAGTTTCATTGAAATCAAAGAGTTGTCACAGACTGGTACAGCAACAATAGTTGTCTCAGCTGCTTGAGACGAATGTATGGTGGCCACTCTAGTGCCAAAGAGAGAAGACATTTCACTTTTGGCAACGGATGGTTAGTCATCTGCAAACACGGTAACTTAAGTATGGTCAAACCGTATGCAGACAGCATGAAGCACTGCTGGTCTGGAGTATCTAGAAATGTTTCCGCAAGTAGCAGAGGATGGTTTTGATCCATCCGCCTCTGGGTTAGGGGCCCAGCACACACTGCAGTGCTTTCATTCTGAAACTAGTGACGAAGCGGCATTCAGTACCTTTATACGGGAGACCAAGATTTGCTGCCATCCAGTGCCTCAGATGACTCAATTTACGTAGCCCCATTTCTCAGTCTTCTGTGCTTTGGTGGCCAATGTTTCAAACTCATGAGTCAAGCACTTTCCCTTGGGGTATTTAATCTGAAAGCCTCCTTTGTTAAAAAACAATGTAGTGCTTTCATTCTGAAACCAGTGACGCAGTGGCAATGACTAGCTTAACACCAGGGACCAAGATTTGGGCAGCTTCTCATATAAAGCATTTGGTGGACTTTGCAGTGAGCTTCTTTCTACTGACTTTTTTCAATTCCCTCAAAGAATCGTGAAAGTAAGTCCAGAAAAGTCTCCAGAAACCCAAAGGAGTTTCATTGAAATCAAAGAGTTGTCACAGACTGGTACAGCAACAATAGTTGTCTCAGCTGCTTGAGACGAATGTATGGTGGCCACTCTAGTGCCAAAGAGAGAAGACATTTCACTTTTGGCAACGGATGGTTAGTCATCTGCAAACACGGTAACTTAAGTATGGTCAAACCGTATGCAGACAGCATGAAGCACTGCTGGTCTGGAGTATCTAGAAATGTTTCCGCAAGTAGCAGAGGATGGTTTTGATCCATCCGCCTCTGGGTTAGGGGCCCAGCACACACTGCAGTGCTTTCATTCTGAAACTAGTGACGAAGCGGCATTCAGTACCTTTATACGGGGGACCAAGATTTGGGCAGCTTCCGGCTCACAAGTTCCAAAATGAAGCATTTGGTGGACTTTGCACTGACTTTTCCCAATTCCCTCCTAAAAATATGAAACGCAAGAAGTCCAGAAAAGTGTGTAGATACCAAAAGGAGTTTCACTGAAATCAAAGAGTTGTCACAGACTGGTACAACAACAAAAGCTGTACCAGCTGCTTGGGCGAATGTATGGCGTCCACTCTTGCACCTAACAGAGAAGACATTTCGCTTTTGACAATGAATTGCTGGTCATCGGCAAACATGATACATAAACGGGGACGGAAGGCATCTACTTAGCAGAGGATGGTTTCGATCCATCGACCTCTGGGTTATGGGCCCAGCACGCTTCCGCTGCGCCACTCTGCTCTCACGTTCTGCTACATAGGCACCAAGATATGTGTAACTGCTTTGTTTAGATTAAACTAATGAGCCTCACTTTCAGTGTTTTAGAGCATTCAGCCACGCTACCTCAACTTCCAGCATTTTCTCTGGGTTGGTCATTGGTCGTTATGAACCATGAGCAGAAAAGTAAATTGTCATGCGTTATGGTAACACAAACTGATAAACATGCTGCCATCCAGTGCCTCAGATGACTCAATTTACGTAGCCCCATTTCTCAGTCTTCTGTGCTTTGGTGGCCAATGTTTCAAACTCATGAGTCAAGCACTTTCCCTTGGGGTATTTAATCTGAAAGCCTCCTTTGTTAAAAAACAATGTAGTGCTTTCATTCTGAAACCAGTGACGCAGTGGCAATGACTAGCTTAACACCAGGGACCAAGATTTGGGCAGCTTCTCATATAAAGCATTTGGTGGACTTTGCAGTGAGCTTCTTTCTACTGACTTTTTTCAATTCCCTCAAAGAATCGTGAAAGTAAGTCCAGAAAAGTCTCCAGAAACCCAAAGGAGTTTCATTGAAATCAAAGAGTTGTCACAGACTGGTACAGCAACAATAGTTGTCTCAGCTGCTTGAGACGAATGTATGGTGGCCACTCTAGTGCCAAAGAGAGAAGACATTTCACTTTTGGCAACGGATGGTTAGTCATCTGCAAACACGGTAACTTAAGTATGGTCAAACCGTATGCAGACAGCATGAAGCACTGCTGGTCTGGAGTATCTAGAAATGTTTCCGCAAGTAGCAGAGGATGGTTTTGATCCATCCGCCTCTGGGTTAGGGGCCCAGCACACACTGCAGTGCTTTCATTCTGAAACTAGTGACGAAGCGGCATTCAGTACCTTTATACGGGGGACCAAGATTTGGGCAGCTTCCGGCTCACAAGTTCCAAAATGAAGCATTTGGTGGACTTTGCACTGACTTTTCCCAATTCCCTCCAAAAAATATGAAACGCAAGAAGTCCAGAAAAGTGTGCAGATACCAAAAGGAGTTTCACTGAAATCAAAGAGTTGTCACAGACTGGTACAACAACAAAAGCTTGGGCGAATGTCTGGTAACACAAACTGATAAACATGCTGCCATCCAGTGCCTCAGATGACTCAATTTACGTAGCCCCATTTCTCAGTCTTCTGTGCTTTGGTGGCCACTGTTTCAAACTCATGAGTCAAGCACTTTCCCTTGGGGTATTTAATCTGAAAGCCTCCTTTGTTAAAAAACAATGTAGTGCTTTCATTCTGAAACCAGTGACGCAGTGGCAATGACTAGCTTAACACCAGGGACCAAGATTTGGGCAGCTTCTCATATAAAGCATTTGGTGGACTTTGCAGTGAGCTTCTTTCTACTGACTTTTTTCAATTACCTCAAAGAATCGTGAAAGTAAGTCCAGAAAAGTCTCCAGAAACCCAAAGGAGTTTCATTGAAATCAAAGAGTTGTCACAGACTGGTACAGCAACAATAGTTGTCTCAGCTGCTTGAGACGAATGTATGGTGGCCACTCTAGTGCCAAAGAGAGAAGACATTTCACTTTTGGCAACGGATGGTTAGTCATCTGCAAACACGGTAACTTAAGTATGGTCAAACCATATGCAGACAGCATGAAGCACTGCTGGTCTGGAGTATCTAGAAATGTTTCCGCAAGTAGCAGAGGATGGTTTTGATCCATCCGCCTCTGGGTTAGGGGCCCAGCACACACTGCAGTGCTTTCAGTCTGAAACTAGTGACGAAGCGGCATTCAGTACCTTTATACGGGGGACCAAGATTTGGGCAGCTTCCGGCTCACAAGTTCCAAAATGAAGCATTTGGTGGACTTTGCACTGACTTTTCCCAATTCCCTCCAAAAAATATGAAACGCAAGAAGTCCAGAAAAGTGTGCAGATACCAAAAGGAGTTTCACTGAAATCAAAGAGTTGTCACAGACTGGTACAACAACCAAAGCTGTACCAGCTGCTTGGGCGAATGTATGGCGTCCACTCTTGCACCTAACAGAGAAGACATTTCGCTTTTGACAATGAATTGCTGGTCATCGGCAAACATGATACATAAACGGGGACGGAAGGCATCTACTTAGCAGAGGATGGTTTCGATCCATCGAACTCTGGGTTATGGGCCCAGCACGCTTCCGCTGCGCCACTCTGCTCTCACGTTCTGCTACATAGGCACCAAGATATGTGTAACTGCTTTGTTTAGATTAAACTAATGAGCCTCACTTTCAGTGTTTTAGAGCATTCAGCCACGCTACCTCCACTTCCAGCATTTTCTCTGGGTTGGTCATTGGTCGTTATGAACCATGAGCAGAAAAGTAAATTGTCATGCGTTATGGTAACACAGCCACGCTACCTCAACTTCCAGCATTTTCTCTGGGTTGGTCATTGGTCGTTATGAACCATGAGCAGAAAAGTAAATTATCATGCGTTATGGTAACACAATCATTTCGCTTTTGACAATGAATTGCTGGTCATCGGCAAACATGATACATAAACGGGGACGGAAGGCATCTACTTAGCAGAGGATGGTTTCGATCCATCGACCTCTGGGTTATGGGCCCAGCACGCTTCCGCTGCGCCACTCTGCTCTCACGTTCCGCTACATAGGCACCAAGATATGTGTAACTGCTTTGTTTAGATTAAACTAATTAGCCTCACTTTCAGTGTTTTAGAGCATTCAGCCACGCTACCTCAACTTCCAGCATTTTCTCTGGGTTGGTCATTGGTCGTTATGAACCATGAGCAGAAAAGTAAATTGTCATGCGTTATGGTAACACAAACTGATAAACATGCTGCCATCCAGTGCCTCAGATGACTCAATTTACGTAGCCCCATTTCTCATGGGCCCAGCACGCTTCCACTACGCCACTCTGCTGACAGGCTTGAGCTAGGGGCCTCCCCACCTGTGGTTTTTATTTATGTGTAAAGAAACCGAGGGGTTCAATTACTCAAATGGAGAGGTACAAAGGAGAACAACATTTGTAACTGCTTTGTTTAGATTAAACTAATGAGCCTTTTTTCAGTATTTTAGAGCATTCAGCCACACTACCTCAACTACCAACAATAGATGTTAAGTCATCTGCAAACATGATAATGAGGGTATGGAGAGAAAGCATAGAGAGAGCATGAAGCATTGCAGGTCTGTAGTATCTAGTAGATGTATCATCAAGAAGAAGAGGATGTTTTCGATCCATTGAACTGCGGGTTATGGGCCTAGAACGCTTGCGGTCATTGACTAACTTTGTCAACTGGCAGCGGTGGGTTTTGAACGTCTTCTGAGAGACTGGAGCCTTAATCCATCACCTTTTTTCTGAGCAGCATTTTGCTTACAAATTCCAAAGTTAAGCATTTGGTGGACTTTGCAGTGTATTCCAAGTTTATACCTTGGAATACATTGGTTAAAAAGGCCACATGATTTGAAATACAACTTTGTTCAGTCTATTCTCTGCGTTATATGAAATGTCAAAAGCTAGGCAGTAATTTAACATCTCCTGCACACAGCAGTGCCTGAATATAAGAGTAAGAGTCTCACATACATATTTTTGTTTGTTTGTCCTCTAGCCGGTCACAGAGACCTTTATTTACATCTTGTTATTTTTGTTCCACCTCTCCTTTCCTGTTTTCTTTATGTCTTCTGTCTCTCTTTGTCCTTTCATGCCCCCTAAGATTCAGCTATCTGTTTATGTTCTCCCTTCTGTCTTTGCTTCGCCTTCATACTCCCTCTATTCGTCTCCGACTCGGCTTCACCTCGACATGGAGCTCCATATTTCTCTGCCTCCTACTTCCTTTCACTCGCTCCAGTATATATATTGCCCACAGTCAGACAGTTCATGGAAATGAGCTGTCAGCATCTCTCAGACACTCCCAGTGGTGTGGCAGGAGAGCTGCTTCTCTTTCGCTCTCTTTCTCTGCTTTTGTCTTTCTCTCGGTGTGGTGGAAGGAAGGCTGACTTTCATTATTTCTTTCCACTTGGTGCTCCAGGGATTTTGATAATGCAAATAAGCAAATAGACAAAGATCCATAAATGCATATGTAGAAACTACTAGACATATGTGTTAGCCTTTGCATCTTATGAATAAAGCACAATATGTTGGTGCTTTTGAGGTAACCCCAAACCCCCAAACTACCTGTTTGTCCTGCTTTGTTCACCTGCTGCTGTATGTGGAAGAACTGGAGCGCATAAATCTCTCATACATATCCTTTTTGGCAGATAAATAGAAGCAGACAGATAAGACATTCATCATACTTTCTGAGGATGTTTGCTACAAATTGAAAAGTTTGGCAGACTGCAGTGCAAAAAATATTTCTGGGTTTTGATGTGCTGGTGTCTGTGGATTTTAGAATGAGATTGATTTGTAGTGGCACAGCTTTTTACATGCTGAGTTATTTGTCAAGGCTGTGTGGAAGACGAATGCCAGCCTTTATTGTGATCTATTATTCAGCCAGGGGAAGTTGACTCTGCACTTAATTGCTATTGCTGAAATTTTAAAAATTATTTGATACATGTATTTAAAAACAGCAATGAGGCCCGGTCCCAACAGCATATAACACAGCTAGATTTAAAAACAAAATAAATCAATTTCAGTGGATCACTTCAATCAGGGGATCTGCTCGCAAGGACAAATCTTTCACGTTGAGTTCAACTTTGGTGAACTTCAACATGTGAATTTTCACAGTTAACCAATAGCAAACCATCTTGACAGTTCTGACCTTAGACACAGGCTACATAGGCTGCGTAGTAAAAGCAGCAGGTTAGAAGAGCAGATGTAGCACTGTCAGTCCTCCGTCTGTGTCTATGCGTAAAACGGAATAAAATAGACTTGAAGCTTAAAAATACACTTCAGGTTGCCATTATGCACACGCAAATGTATTTTTTACCCCAATACATTTACTTGATAACTTTAGTTACTAATTACTTTGCAGATTGAGATTAATAATACAAAATATAATCAAAAAATTAATTTTGATGTATAGGATAACACTTTATTGATAGTGGGGGGAAATTAATGAGCTACCCAGCAGTATATAAAGCAATTAAAATGAGCCCCACCCTTACCAGCTGTGACATTAAAGTGATGAACACATTAATGCATCAATAATTATAATCCAATAACATACGTTGCTCTGAAATGGGGCGTTTTGCATAATTATTACTTTTACTTAGTGGTAGTTTAAATATGCTTTAATGCTAATACTTTTGTGCTTTTAAAGGACCAGTATTTAGGATTTAGTGGCATGTGTTGTTTACATTGTATGTATGTGGCATTCTTAATTTCACTTATATAATGGAAAGACTGTGACCAACACAGTGCCAGTTTGTGCTGAATGGACAGAGTTTAGAACCAGCACACCAAACGGCTCATGCTGCTCGTGCTGACCTGAGCCGACAGCTTGTACAGCAAGAAATATACACGCCATGTGTACCAACAGCAGGGTAAACAACAGAGACTGGTAACACACATCTTTCACATGGCTTATCATGGCTGAATACAATAGATAGTGTATTGTCTCTGCCAACACTTGCAAGCTGTCAAGAACAATGAGAGAAATTGGTGTATTTTTACAGTTTTGACAAGTATTTTTTTTTACTAAGACAAGTGCCCAACAAAGTTAGCATGCAATCAGTCTTTCAGGTCTTTTAGGTATCGTCACTAGCAGTAGATGTTCTCCACACAAGAAGTGAAAAACTAGTGAACCACAGTGCATTAAAGCCAGAACCAGTTGACTGAACACTGAGGACCATCTTACTGGAACAAAACAACATTTTACCAAGTATTTTTGGAAACATATCGGATGTTTTGGAAATGTGTCCAACATCAAGCTTTGTTGACCACTCCCATTGGTCGGTCGGTCCACCACTTTGGTCCACACAAAGACATCTGAACAACTATCTGATGACGTACTATGGAATTTTGTGTGATATTTTATAACAATAATTGCTACATTTTTCTGATTTTTTTCATCAAATATTTTTGGCCTCGCTAGGAGCAGGATGGCAATGTCAGTCTGTCAGTCACTCCGTCCACCACTTCCAGGCGGAAATATCTCAACAACTATTGTATGAATTGCCATGAAATTCTCTACAGACATTCATGGTCCGCAAAGGATGAATCCTACTGACTTTGCTGATTGTCTGACTTTTCCTCTAATGCCACTATGAGGTTGACATTTATGGTTCAGAGTGAAATATCTCAACAACTATTAGATGGCATTTACAACAGATATTCATGGTCCCTCAGGGATACATTTGAATGACTTTGGTAATCCTTGACTTTTCCTCTAGCGTCACCATGAGGTTGACGTTTTAGTCCTTTATTGAAATATCTCAACAACTATTGGACACATTCATGGTCCCCAGATAATCACATACTTTGGTTTAAGACCAAATACCTGCAAAACTATGACATTTCCATCAGCCTCAGCTGTTTTTTGTGTTTAATGTTAATTAGCATGTTTGAATGCTAACCATATACCCGATAACCATGAACATGCTAGCATTATCATTGTAAGCACGTTAGCATGCTGATGTAAGCATTTAGCTCAGTACAGCGTCACAGAGCTGCTAGCATGACTATAGACTCTTAAGCCCCATTCGGATAGAATTAACATCACATGGGGAGGTGGGAGTCAAATATCCACTGTGCTCTTTGATAATTTAACTCATTCTTCCTGATGGCATTTTAGCCTTGGTGAAATCATAGGATGTAGTCTGTAATAGACATGGTCATTCTGCAGGACTAGCATAAAGAGAATACCAGTACCTACCTGTAGCTCCCATAACAATAGCCCATTTGATCAGCTTTTATGGGGTCTTGCTCTGCTGTTGGCTTACATTTTTTTCCATTGTTGTATAGGTTTCCAAATAGGTCTGTATGTTGTTGTTAACATGTTGCCGTCTATCAGATTAGCAAAAACATTTCCAACATCCTCCATTTTCATACAAAAGTCAAATTTCACACTGAGCTGATAAAGAAAAGTAGAAGGACAAGCAGCTCTTCCAGTGGAAATTTTTTTTTTAAAAATCCACATTAAAATATAAGGACATCGCTCTGGACAGGATTTAAATTACAGGAAAAACAGTAGGTAATTGCAGCTGTTATTATTAGTGGGGTGGAGATGAAAAATTACCCACATACACTCTCTGGATGAAATTAAAATCATTGACCACTCTAGGTAATATTAAAATCACCCCACCTCCCAGAAAAAAATAAATCCAATCCAAATGGGGCTTTAGTCTTGTCTTTTACACATGGTCTGTTGTCCACAATTTCCAAGAAAAACACCAGCATCTTTCCATATAAAATAGAAAAGGTCAGTACTTATCAACTGTGTCCTTTGTTTTGAGCCTCCAGACTGTCTGAAACATCTAAAAATAAGGTGTCCATCGGCTGACTCAGCCTCAATCAACCACACGTTTAATGAATACTAAATACACAATGAGACCGAGTGACTCATTCTCTTCCCCATTTGGGGATATCACTGTTGAATCAAAGTATTCAAAAGACTGACCTTCCAGTCACAAACCTGCCTCTATAAACTCTCAGCTGACACTGTCCCTCATTTGAACTCAGACAAAAGTTTTGGTCATTTTCTACTGAGGGCAACTTCACAAGTAGTGCCATTAAATTCTCTTTCACCCCTGATAGAGCCTCAAATTGAGTGAGTGTGTTTGTGTGTGTGTTTATGCCCTTAAAGTGTATGTGCATTGTGTGTGTGTGTGTGTGTGTGTGTGTGTGTGTGAGTAGTGAGAAGGTCCAAGTTTGTGCATTCATGCAGTCCTTGTCCAGCAACAGTATGTGTGTCTATGTCAATTCAGGATTTATTTCCTGGCACATTGGGTGTGTCTCAGACTTTTGTGGATTGTCACTGTGTATGTATGCACGTGTGTGTATGTGCACATCTGTGTGTTACTGTCTCAATAGCCCATTTCCCTGAAGTCATTTCTCATCTCTGTGATGGTCTTTGGTTCAAGGATGCAGCCTCATACCCTAGAGTGGCTTTTTTTACCACCACCACCAAACCACTACACAAATAAAGCTGAACTGCCTTAGTTTTCTCAAACATTATTTTTTTTATGGTGTCTCTGCTTCATTAGATGGAACAAAGAGGCGAGTGACATGAAAGATAGACAGTGACATGCATTTGAACTCAGGATGTGAGGAGCATCTACAGGATTATGCATCTCGGTCTGAATCACCTTGTGATTTATGCATTCTTTGTCCCCACACTTTGCATCCATCCAGCAGTATACTACTCTATATATTATAGTGCTAATTTACTTCTGACTTGGCGCTAACATTTGCAAACTGTGGCTGGTCCTTGTCTGAAATGACTACATACTGGAGGGGGGAAGTCCATGCAAAAGCCATGACAAGGAACCCTCAACCACAAACAAACAACACTATTAGTATTATTAGACTGCCAATCCACCGCATGTTATGAATAATGAAAAACGGGTAGAGACAGGATGAAGAAGAAGCGTCTTGTACAGCAACATTACAGAGGGGATTACTGTGGAATGCTATGTCACTTGTTTTTCAATCGACTTACAGTAATAAACTGTCAAAGTACACGCAGGATACAAGCACAGTAGACCGCAGTTTTACTGTCTGATTGATCAGGGAAAATCCCCGCACTCGTACTGACGTGCATACGCATTACCATGGTTACCAAATGATTTACATGAATGTATACATGGCTTATAAAGGTCGATTATACAGCTCGATTACAAGATCACTTCCTGAATAGTTCATGATCAGCAGATGGATTTATTAGTAGTTTAGTTTTTGAAATCATGCTAACGCTGATCACGCTAAATCGCCAAACAACCGCACAGAAACCCTCCTTTTAAGGCGGTCTCAGTCCGGTTGTTTGGTCCTCTCCACGCTGTACTCTCATGGACTCCTAGACACACTAGCTGTAGTTGTGTAGTTTACCCACTGTTTGCAGCGTGTTCTTGTTTTGGATCATGATGGTCGCTACCCTAATGGTGGAGGCTACATTAGTGGTACATGTGGTAGATATATTTCCATCCTAGACCTAACCTCATATATAATTCTACTATGAAAAGCAAATCAATTGGGCAGAAAAACCTGCTGGACAGTGTATCCCTCATATTTTCATACAGTGGTGAAAATGAGATTTTTGTAATTACATAAAAACTGGAGCACAGTTTGGAATAATTAACAAGTTATGTACGACAAAAATGACAGAAAAATACATTTAGAAAATTTAATTAGATCTAAAAATAATACACAAAATGATTAATAGTAAGACAATATACCACAAAGTATTAAACTTTTCAAAATGTGTTTGACATTTCATACTTTATTTGAATTAACTTCAGCACAGCAAAGGTTCAGAAAAGCCATGAGAGGTTGAAAAACACACTCTACTCCCACCCTCCAACATCTTATATTAAAACAGGGTAGCCATTGCTGGCTGCCAGCTATAGGCATGTCAGACCACAACAAAGACATGATGCAATGTGTGGATAAGGCTGGCCAGACCTGATTGCTTCTCACAAATGGAGACAGAACTCATTTTCTGTTGTGATAGATTGCAGCAGTAGAGGCTTACAGAGAATATGAGGCCGGGAAGGGTCAGACTCACTTATGATAATCTATTTTAGATCGGCCAAGTATGTAGCTTTGATTAGTCCCCATGTTAAACCATACTCAAACAATGGCGATCAATGAAAGAGAGCACTGTAACATTTTGCTACATACAGTACTTGTGCTGTACATACAGGGTCAGTGTGGCAGCTTCTGGCGGACAAAACAAGGACACACAGTGTTTCACTACTTCAGGACCAGATACATGTGATTGCCTCTCACACATGGAGACAGGACATATTTTATGTTGGGAGAGATTACAACAGCGAGTTCAGGAGATGGAGTGGGGGTATGGATTTTTATCTGTGGTGTGTGTGTGTGTGTGTGTGTAAGGGGATAGTATAGAACTGACTTTGTTATATGTTTGGAAGTGGTTGAGAGAAGGGAAAGGAATTTGGAAAGGTTTTTGGGTAACTTCAATACATTTGATTGCTTTTCCAAAATAGGCTGGAATCAATCAATAGATGGACGAGAAGAGGACTGGAGGAGTTAGCTTTGTTGTAAAAGTGTCAATAGTCAGTATTCACAAAACTGATTCCTAGCATGGAAAGACTGCTTGCATGGGCCTGGGACAGAGCCAAATCATTAATAATGTACTGAGAATTTCTGTGAAAGTGATTACATAACATAAATAGTTCTGTCTGAAAAGCTTGTAGACCTTGATTTTGATCCAAAGGTGCTAGCGCTTTCTAAGTATGCAGGGCTTTTCATTACTGGGGGGTTACAGAGGAATCCGATTAAAGAGCAGCAAATAAGCAAAGGCTCCTACTTCCAGTCTCAGTTATTGAGAGCAATCCTTTGGATAACGCCTCACAGACAGAACTCACAGACTTGTTCAGCCATCTGAATAAATGATGTGTACAGGCAAAGACGATGTACAAAGGAATAGGCTAGGAGAATTCATACCCCCATGCCTCATACTTTACAGTTAATTATTATACGGCTTTGTTGAATACTCGATTCTAATTGGTCAATTACAGCATTCTAAGGTCTGTTATTTCTGTATAGCAGACCACTGATGTGATCATAGACTCTGGAAGACCACGTCCAGTCGTATCAATCTGCTGAAAGAAGTCCGGTAAATTTAACAACGTCAGCTAATTGACACTCTGTGGCAAAATACATCCATCAGAAAACACCATGGAAGATTTTAATATTTAATATTAATTTTACTATATTTGGAGAGCACGAAACTTTTGATTCATGGTTAATGGCTGGACTCTCGCCAGCAAAGAAAAGAAAAAGAGAAGAAGAAAACAGCACAGAAAAAGCAAGAGAGGTTGAAGGACACAGAGAGCTGGACGACCGACAAAACTGAAGAAGACAGACATGAAGTAAACACTAGACAGAACACGGTATGGGCTATGGCAGTGTTTAAAGACTGGTTAATCCAAAAGAAAATGTCAACAGACTTTGACAGTTATGGGGCAGAAAACCTCAATCAGGTGCTGCAGTCATTTTATGCATCAGTTCAAAATTCCAATGGTAAAACGTACTAACAGACTATTTTTTAGTGGAAGAAATAAAATCATTTTTAGATAAATATTTTGTGTCAAATTATTGATTTCTTTAGTAAGTAGCCATGTAATAAGTGGGATAACGTACAGAGAGCTGGTCAGTATTATGGAAACAAACCCCAAACCCCAAAGTCCTGCATCACCCTGTCGGGGTTTATTTTCGCAATAATTACCCGCTCGCTGTACATTATCCCTTACATAATTGTGCATTTAGACACCCAAACCGTACAGTAATGTGGGAACAGGAATATCTCACACTGGATCATCAATTAGACCTTCTGCTGTGATCATCTAAAAGGTTGTAGTGGTTCACGTGTCACAGTGGTGCATACAGTGGCTGTACCATACTTTCTTAATTTTAGCTCTTAATTTTATTTTGTCCGTTGCCATGAAGAAAATGAGGAGCATT
Organism: Macquaria ambigua; assembly: GCA_008360985.2. Classification (NCBI taxonomy): domain Eukaryota; kingdom Metazoa; phylum Chordata; class Actinopteri; order Centrarchiformes; family Percichthyidae; genus Macquaria; species Macquaria ambigua. Next base: position 61,754 of record VMKM01001763.1, on the reverse strand, counting down.
TTTTAAGTTGGCCAGATCTTAAAGGTGCGCCCAATCTCCAAATGGACAGCCAGGCTACACATGACCTCTTTCCACCAAGTTAGCTCTGGTTCTTGATCCGGGTCCATTCAGGATTCCTGGAACCTTGGTGCTATCTAGCGAACCAGCCTGTGTTTCCACCAGTTTTGAGCGAAACCGTTGTAATCAAAGATGTGTCATCAACGGAGGGCGTTGCACAATGCAGAAGAATTTATTTTTGGTTGAAATGCTCGGAAACGTTTCAACTGCCTGTCATTCCAGATCCTGCTATTCCCAGTCTCACCACCAGTCACCCTCAGGATGTTCCCTGCAGTGTATCCCCACACCCACCTACGCACCTGCTTCTCATTTCCCAATCACCCCCATTAGTATATTTACCTGCTCATTTCCACCTGCTCCTTGTCAGATTGTCTACTGACCCATCTCAGCCTTTTGCTTGTGTTCTGCCTGCCCTGCTTTTGTCCCTTATGAACTTGGTTGCCAGATCTGACTGCATACCTGTAGCCGACCTCTGCTTCCCTCATCATCATAGTTAACTTTGTTTTTAGTCAAATCACTGTGTCTGTGAGTCATACTTTTGTGTCCCAAGTCTTGTTTTACTGAGCTGTTACATTGGTCCTGTTAGAGGAAAAACAACTCTGGTTTTCTTGAACCTGTTGCTGATGTTTGACATTTGTGTTGGAACCAAATTAAACAGGGCCGTGTTAATATCCATTTATGGCTAATTATGTGAGTGAGCATTTGGCTCATGCACACGCACACAACTTCATGCTGACTAAGATCCACAACATGGAATAATGAGCTTGCTGGGTGTTATAAATCTGATGCTAAGTCTGGGTATGCATATATCTAATTATGTACATACACAAAGTTAATTCTGTGTAGACTTTTATGAGTCTGACTCAAGCTTCTGTGTCCCCAGTTTCATATAAATGTACTGGGGAGTGTTTTGATGGTTGACGGTAGTTTCACTTTAGCCTGTAGTGGTGTACGAGTGTTGTCTGGCAGAATCCATTATTGAGCTCAGACAGTACAACAAACGAGATGTCAACCGCAGGCACTGAAGCTATGCTACAGTCACATTTCAGAAGAGTTGTGGGAAGCAATGTTGTGAAACTACCATGCATGCCTGAAAATGACCTATAAAGCTCAAAAAGCTGTTCCCAGGCATGTATGCCAGTATGAATAAATTGCATTGCAGTAGCCTTCATTGTGCTTGATTGAACATTTCTGTCAAAAACTTTCTAAATTTCTGCTGCTATCAGTTTTGCCTGTTTTTGCAGGGAGACTGTTAAAAGAGGTAATGTATTGTCTACAGTGGAGGCAGGGAGCTGGTCACAAGATGCCAAAGGCCATGTGAGCACTACACAAGTGGCCAGACTAGACAAGTTTGCATGCAATCCTATTTTTTAATGTGGCCCCAAGTCTTATTTTTAGTATTTCTGTGTAATTTGGGCATTAAAATGTTGAGTCACATCAGATTTATGAATAGAAGAAGTCACACGCACATTTTATTAATCTTCTTTTCTCTCTCCCAAATCTGGCGTAAAACATGAAACTTGAATAGGAAGTACAGCGCACTGTGTAATTCCCACTAGAACTGATTTTAATTGCATGCATAAGCAATGCCCTCTGAATAAATTCCATTCTGCTGTTCTTTATTAAATTAAATACATTTCAAAAGGGGAACTTTACAAATTACATACCTCAGGCTGTAGGCATTTGGCTGTTGATGACCTGAACTTAGATTGAACTTATAGTTTATTTTAGCTCTCAATGTTCTAAATACCGAAATCTGAACTTTATTATCAATTCTCTGCCTGTATTCTAGTAAAAAATAAAAATTGATTACAACAGCAAGAAATCCTTTAGCTCCCCCAGTTTATCAGCATCATACTTCATGGATCGCTGGTGCAGCTGTTACTGTGTGCATGCCTACTCACTGACTCACTGATGATAATAAGGACTACATTAGACCACACCAGCATGGCTTGACATCTTGAATGCTTAATGTCTGTCTCAAGTGGGTTTGCTGGAGAAAGCAGATATCATCGTGCCGTTCTAGTTTGTCTCCTCAAGGACATTAAATGAAATGATGTTCACAACACACTCAATAAGACACAGTATAAGGGTTCAGTTTATTGGATGACATTTTCATATAGTGGATCCCAGTTTTCATAGACTACCATAGCATATTACTGTGCTGCTGCTGCTTGCCAGGTTTTATTTTTCCTTGAGAGGAATTGAAAAGCTTTAGAGTAAGCTGTCCTTATGACAAAAAAGCACTGTTGCAGCGACCACTATGGAATCCCCAACATCACTACTGGACGCAGTCAAAACTGTTCTGTGTTGTACTTGAGATTGCAGAGCATGCATCAAGGAGATCCCCAATTTCAACTGCTAGATTGCAAGAAAAGTTACTGCAGGACTTTAAAGCACTATTCGCACAGGTCTAGTATTACCTGGGGAATTTGTAATAATTGCGGATGTCTTCTGTGATCTTAATTCTGTGTGAATCTGCCATGTCCGTAATTTGTAAAGTAAAAATTCCACCTACCATATTTTACCAAACATAGAGGTCATGTGATAATATTAGTCCCATGCGAATCGGCATCTTGGTGATGTGGGGTTGCATTATTTTATTTATTTTTTGTTTCTCCACACCTTTTTTCTGCCTCTTTCCCGGTCGAGAATTATGGAGGCTGCATTGGCAATTTTAAATGAAAATTTTGTTTTGACAGCACGAGTGTCTCTTCCCGTGTAAAGTGCCTGCATTTCAGCAGTTCTTGTCATTCAGGAAGTGGATGTTACGCATCATTACCATCAATTTAACTTGCTTCTGGGAGAAAAATACCTGCTGATTTTTAAGTGTACAAATCAACTCCTTCATGATTCTAACTGCCAATAAGAAGAACAGAAGTGTTGACAAACCTGTGAAGTTGTTTTGCCTTTTGGGTTAAATATTTCATTCATAATCTAGTACTTAGTCTACATAACTCTTCATTAAATTTAAAAAAAAAACCCAAACTATCAAAACCAAATGTCATCAAACCTGTGAAATTTGTCATATCAGTATGAGTGGCTGCTGCTGTTTATGTTTCTGTTCATAAGTGAGGGAAAAAAGGCCTCTTCTTTGCCAGGAGTCGGTGTGCAAATCTCTCTGTGCAGAGTTAGTAGTGGCTCGAAATGTTTTCATGTTTTCTTTTTCTTGATTTAAAGCGTCATGTACTTTTGCTGGGAAACACGTTCTCAGCAAACATAACCTGAAAGCATTGAAAACTGATTACTCTAGTGTGACATTTGAGATGGAGAGCTCTCCCGGCCGCAGAAGATGTTTGTGTGATTGCTCCAAATCAATGAATATGTTTGGAGCAGCCAATTTCGTTATATCACAGCGAGCACGCTTCATTGGCCTCTGGGTTAATTTGTGCATCACTTGGTGCTGGCTGCCGAGCCAGAAACGGACAATAGATGGAAAGCTATCCTATTGCACCATAATATTAACACTGTTCCTGTTCAGCAAGCAAAGGCTTAACTTTATATACTGCTATGGAGTTATTGGGGTCAAATATAATGTCAAAGGTTGATCAGTCACTTTTAACCATATAGTCCAATGGGAATGATAGCATTCCACAGGCTGTTAAAGTGAGGCTTGCACATGTCCCAGTTGGTGTAGCTCGCCAGTAACATTGTTTTGAATGCAGGGTTTCATTTTGTAGGAGAGTTGTGGAGTTTTGCCTTCTGTGTGTGTGTTTTTGGATTTCAGAAAACGTCTGTAAACAATTGCAAAAAAACTGTGAGAAGATTTCAGAAGAAATTTTAAGTTTGCTTGCTGCTTGGTGTGTGTCCCAGGAATCTCCTGTTCAGCTACTACTTGGTATTTTCAAAGTGGTAGCTAATTTGTTAGTACCTGACACTAAGTGGTTGCTGGAGTTTTTGCTAGTGTGTTTCTGGATGGTTGCTAAGTGGTTAGTATGACTTTCTGACCGGTTGCTAAGGCAGCATTTGCTAGTGTTTCCAGGCTGTTGCTAAGTGTTTGCTATGGCTTCCTAAGCAGTTGCTAAGTTTGTAGGATTATAATAAGGATGCTACTTAATGATATAGAGTCTACAGCCATGCCAGCAGCTCTGTGAGGCTGTAGTTAGGCACAGCAATGCTTTTAGCTAAATGCTAATGTCAGCATGCTAACCACATCCATGATGCTAACATGCCCACAGTGCCAACATGCTGATGCTTAGGGATAGATGCTGACATATTTCACTGGAAAAGTGAAAACTTTGACCAGCTGGTGGCGCTAGAGAAAAGGTGAGGGGCTCACCAAAGTCAATAGGATTCATTCTCTGAACCATGAATGTCTGAATTAAACATTTTTGGCAATAGGAGTTTAGATATTTCAGTCTGGACCAAAATGGTGGACGGAACGACATTGCCATCCATAGAGCTGTGCCACTAGCAAGGCTAAAAATATTTGATGGAAATAATTGGATAAACTTTGCCATATTATTATTTTTACACAAACAGCAGAGTGGGACCTGTGGGACCCCAAACAATGAAGACGTAAAGTCAATATCAACAAAACACAAGGGTTAAATGGAGTGCAGGAGGCATGATCTTAAATATTTTCTGGTTATGATGCTTTTCTTTATCTGCTGACACTTACACCAAAAACCTCACAGTTTTCACCTATTTGTTACCTTGATTACCTTTGTTTAATGAAAAAAAAAGAAAATTAAGGATTCTATTAAATACATTTTTTCCTGTATTTTTCTAGGCAAACCAAAGGTCTTCATGTATATAATCATAAATACATAATCATAAATCTTGGATGAAACTATTCACATGAAATGTTTCTTCATTTTCAAATAGCCCTTTTTATTTTGAAAACTAAATGTGCAATGCATCCATATTTGAAGCTAGTATGAGACTTTGAGAGGCAGACAAATGGAATTAGTACAAAATGAAAATGTTTGGCTTCTGACTAAAAAGGTTAAATTTACAATTTAGCAATAATATCACTTTCCAAAATGAAGGCATTCATTAAAAAAATGGTAGAGTTGTTATTGTTTTTGTTTTGTTTTGTTTGTTTGTTTGTTTTTGTATATGACAGAGTAGCCACAATTATTTTTTTATTAAATGGATATTTTTTGATGGGGTCTTTAGCACTTTCGACAATTCCCCCTAGTTTTAAAAGTTAAAATAGGTGTGAAGGTACAAAAAACAGGTCACCTCTTCCTTTGACCGACAGTGTAATTCAACAGTGTAATTCTATGCACAAAACATGAATAAGCTTTTAACAATCATTAGCACTCCTGACAGACACGGGCTCCCAGCAGCTTTGGTGAAGACTCTGCTCGCACCTTTTCTGCCTCACAAACATCATTTAGCAGTCCACTGTAAAAGATTTCTATAGTTTAAGAGTAAATCCAGCCTGAAGCGTTGCCATAAGAAAGCAATAAGCCGCTTTGAAAAGGCTTTAAATGCCTCATTCACTTCACTCAGTTTTTTAAGGACCGCTTTCAGGTGTGTTTTTCTTTCATATCAAGTCTGACTATTCTGTACTCCAAAAGAAGAAAAAACTGCACTAAGACGATTATTTTTGATATACGGCTGTCCAATCCATCATGACTAAACCTGTTACAAATGAAAACTGAAAGTGTTTGAATAGCAGAGGTGCTGTCTAAAAAAAAAAATGTCCCAAACTTCTGAAGAATAAAAATGGCTCATCTTTAGAGAGGTGCGTGTGAACTTTTTAATGCAGTTTCAGTGGGCTTCAAAGAGTTCTAGGGTCGTAACACAGTGTGTTGTTCCTTACATTACCATGACAAAAAGGGGTATAGAGTATTCATATGACAGCTGTGTTATTCTTGTAGCTTCTGTGAGCACTAAAACTCACTAAAGTGTCAAAACTATGAAGGTGCGGTCATAAAGTGGTAGAAATAGAGATCATTCTCTCTCACGTCTATAGCAGTGGGTGGTTATGTCATCTATTTAGCGCTACAAAACTGTGTGTACAGTGTGTGTGAGCCTAAATTCCTTGACAGGTCTTCCATTGTTTAAGAAATAACTACTCAGCTCACTCCCCACTTCCATATACATGCTGAATCCTACAAATAATGAATAAAGCATGACTAAAGAGGCAGCAAAGCGTGCCTATTTAGCTTTATAATGCCATTAAATAAAAATAGGTCATTTTAAGAATTTTTTTTTAGTGTGATTTTCAAAGTCGCTCATCGCACACAGAGACTACACTCAACTGCACTTCACTCGAGCAAAATTGCAACAGGTTTTTCATTATTTACAGACAAATCACTTCTATCTGTACTGCACTGTTAAAATTGATTTTTTTTAACCTTGAATTATATTTGTAGTTTGTCATTGTGCTCTGTAAATGTGTTGTTAAAATGATCCATTGATCCTGACAATGAAACATGAAGCTTCAGGCTGTTCTTTTTTTTTTTTTGTTCTTACTTATCTCTGTTATTTTATTCATCAATATTTACTATCCACCTGCACTTTCAAACCACAATTGTAAATGTCTGTATTTTCTTTATTACATGCCTATACCTGCATGATACACATACCACAGACTGTATATAAAGATGGACGACATGACAGCAGTAAAGCCAAAACATCTCGATCGCGTCCTGGTGGCTGGCTGCAGTATAGGTCATAAACCCCGCCCCTCTATGTTAGCGGATGGGACATGGGCCAAACATCACGCTGATGTTTGTTCAAGTGTTCATTTTTCTGATAAGTTTGGTTTTAATTAGTTATTTAATGCTATAAAAAGGGGTTGAGACATCATGATTGACAGCTGTGAGTGTGCTCGCGATTGGTTCAGGCGGGTGTATGGGTGGGACTTCACTACTGCGCAGACATCACCAGTGCAAGATCTGGGATATTTTGGCTTTATTTTTGTACAGTGGGAGGTATAGTCTATGGTATATATGTGTGTGTGTGTGTGTGTGTGTGTGTGTGTGTGTGTGTGTATAAAGATTCACTGTAGTTATTTTCAAGACTCATCCACGCAATTCCAATGAAGCACCTTGCTATATAAATACAAGGCCATATATAGTATGTACCAGACTTATTACTTACTATGTACAGTATATTACTATACACTAACATAGTTTATTTATAGATTTAGAGTATGGCCCTAGTTTTAGTTTTAGTTCAATTCGATTTTAGTTATTTATGTCTAATTATGACTGCAACTTGTGATTATTTGCATTATTAATTAATCTGATGATTATTTTTTCGATTAATCGTTTGGTCAAATAAACGTCTGCAGCTCTAAATGTTCTTGTCTAACAGAAATACTGTTTTCATTCACTCATTGCCAGTCAACTCCTTTTTGCTATATTTTGTGTTTGCTATAAAGCTAAGGTCAATGAATTTCAACACTTCCTGCACAGATATTTTCACATTAAAAGCCTTCCATCATCTCAAAGGGCAGAATCTATCCTATTCCTGCTGGGCTTTTCATTTCAAACGTGCAGGAAATGTTTAGTGTTTGATTGATGGTAAATTAACCTTGTTTGTAAAAAAAAAAAACCAACACAACACAGTAGAAGCAACTGTAATTATAATTTTTTAGTTATTGGTAACACGCATTTCTCAATACTGGAGTTCGCTTTTTCAAAACTGTTCACACAGTCAGCACAACAGAAGTCAACGTGGACTACACTGTGGATCACTTTTCATTGCTTTGAAACAAAATGCATTCACTGACCACATCTTTCAAAATTCATGAACTGTTTTCTCACTCAAACTCTTAACCACCACCAAAACTCTGTGTATTTACACTCCATTTTGCACGAGTTGACATACTATTGTAAAAACTGTTAAATTTATGTTCAAAACCTAACAAAACACAAAATGACTGTAAATAACACTGAATATGACTACATTCTGCTACATCTACATCTAAATTTAAAAAAAAAAAATGATTTCATGCAATGTATATACTGTAAAAGGGCAAATCTTTGGAATGGGTTTTTCTCAGTAAGGCAGCCAGACACAGAGAGACTCCATAGAGGATCCTCATTCCCACAGGAGAATTATTTTCCTCATGGTGGTGGAAAGTTTATGACCACCAGCCACATGATTAGATGTCCCTCTTGGACACAATGAGTGCTGCATGTCTGGACACATCTGCAGGAGATTACCAAGGATGGATCAGACATCCAAAAAGATCTTTTCCCAGGTGTTCCCAGGCCAAATGCAGAAGACAGAGTTGACTAGCACTGCTGTATCTGTAGATATCCTACACATGTATCTATAGTGAATCTATACATATTTTGATTTGTATCGCATTACTGGAATGACCTTAGTTTAGGAAAATAAGGCCTAAGCATATTACATCATTCCTGATTCATTCCTGTAACAAATACTATAAGGTAGTGCCATTCTTTTTGTTTTACTGTAATGGAATTTTGGTTTATGCAAAATAATATTATTCTGTATTTATTAAATACACCCCCTCAAACTCATGTTGGTAGTGATGAATTCAGAAGGATAGGACTGCTGCCTGTACAGCTCAGAGCAGAACAACAGAATCTGCATGTTGAATATCTTGTGTTTTCTTTGTTCTTTTCTTTGTCTTCTAACATCTCAGGACCATGTTGGAAATAAGTGTTTTCACATGTTATCCTTTGGATTTTTTTTTTCTCCTGTGTCTGATAATCCATAAATAAAATCAATCAATGAAAAAATAGAATAAAAAGCTACTTCAAAGAAATAGTGGTACATATTGTAATGCTACCTGTTATTAGTGTTGTTTTAGGTCATTGTGTATTGAGTGAAGTGAAGTGTATGAGATGTGTATAAAGTGTTTTTGTTGCATTAGTGCATTTTGGATGTGAGATGAACTGTGAACTGTGTGAAGAATTTTGAATAAGGGAACTCAGTATGGATAAATGTGTTACTGATTGTAAAAAACTAATTTGTGAATGAAAACATGAGTGGTGAGTATAATATAACACTGTTGTTGTACTGATGGAATTAGTGCTGTGTAAATGTACATTATGCTGAATTTAGGATGGGAGTACTGGTAATCCCCCCCCTCCTAAATGTTTTCAACCCGGCCTGCATTTGGTTTATTTTAAACTATTATTGGAATACTAGCTTTACGCTAATCATCCTTTCTTTGTCTGAAACATCAATTTCAGTCATTTTAGCTCAATTCAACATAGTTCATGCTATTGTCACAGTGTATGAGTTAAACTCCTTTAAACCAAAAATCCTTGATCATTTCGAGTTCAGCTTCATGCCACAAGAAGCAAAATATAACAATCGTGGACTGAAACCACTATCCCAGATCTCTGAATGAAGTCAGGCCGCAGTCGCTGATGGTGACTTTAGCCCTGAATGAAACAAGGTTGTCATTCCTTTCATGCCTTTACCCCTACGTTTGTACAACTTTTTTACCGCATGTGTTACTACACTGAGCTACTGCTACAGGCAAGAGGGGAGCTTTCACCCCCTGATGAGGTTAACTGTAGACCTAACATGCATCCAGGCGCAGACTGGCCATCGGGAACGCCGGGAGAATTCCCGGTGGCATGGCCAGCTGATTGGCCTGGAGTGTCAGACCCCCGCCTGCTTTAACCTGATGGTATGATCTCTGCCTGTCATCACACGCGATTGGTTGCACACCCGTTAAGTTACACATCAACACAAAGTTCAGTCAGTGCGTGGAGCGTGTGGCCGAGCTGTGTGGAGAAAAAATGTTCAGCGCAGGAGAAAGAGAGAACGAGAGAAAGAGAAAAGGTGGAGCTGAGAGGGAGTGCATTTCAAGAAGAACAGCCCTGGAGGAAAGTGCAGCTAAGTGCTGCAAACTGACAGATATGTTCACAAGCAAGGGACATGATTACTGCTTAAATAAAAAAAAAACATTAGCAGGGCTGAACCTCATAATAGTTGATTCTATGTTTCAAAAACAATAAATGGTATCAACACTTAATCATGTTCTGTAGAAAAGCAGGAAAATAAAGACCTGCTTTTATCTATTTTGGATGTATTATGAAGCAGCTTTTGTGTGTAGTAATAAAACTAAAATATATATGTTACTGGCATAAACAGTAAACAGAGAAAATATTTCAACAAAACGTACAGTAGCTTAGCTATACATGGTCTGTTATTAATGTGTGGACATTGGCCTGGGCTGATGTTAGATTCCCGGCCTGAATTATTATCCCAGTCCGTCCCTGCATGCATCAGACTCTCCTATAGTAGGTGACATGGCAAACTGTTTCCCTCCCCCTGTTTAAAGATAGCACCTTAAGGAAAAGTTAGTGTCTGGTCGGACCTTTTAACACCCAACACGACTGCTCATTATTGCTTTCTCTGTATTTTCTGTTCAATATGTGTCAACATAAGTCCGCCTGTCTTTTATTCATCCCTTCCTCACCCCTCTTTCTCTTCCCTTTGGCTCTCTTATTACATCCACTTATTTTCTTCATCCAGCCATATATCTGCCTCATGTTATTATTCATTGTATACACTATTATATCAGCATATATGTTGGCTGAAAAGTAACAGTTGCAGTACAGAAACAGTAGCTCTTTTTAAACAGAGATTCTGCTGTCAGGATGGTCTGCTTTGCTTATTTACACTGAGGCTACATCCAAACTAATACGTTTTTTACACATTTAAAACATTTTAAAACAGCATTTTAAAACAAAAACGATCTAACGGAATAAAAGTGCAACATTCCCGCCTTGAACAGGCTGTATAAAAGTGGCTAGTGTCTCCATTAGTCAGAGAGCACTAACAAGTTTAGATTTCAGCTGCAGAATGTCCCACTCAGTACGTCATCATCATAATTCTTGAAAATGGTATGTTGTGTTTATGTAAAAAACAAAAAGAGTATCTGCCGATGTATCATTATCAGACTTTTTAACTCTCAGTACTGATGGTGGCCTCAAAAATCCACTCTTGGTCTGGCTATACTGTGTATTCCCAGCTCATGTTAAAACCTGTGTTGGTATATGTGAACCATCCTTTCAAAAAATAAAAAATAAAAAAGAGAGATTTGATGGAGTTCAAGGCTCATCCTGAGGACGGCTGCTTTATTATAAACTTACAGCTTATCTGTCTGATGTGTAGAGAAGTACAGAATACCATTAATTATAAATAATTATTGAAATTACTGCTGCGCTGCTTGCATGAAAATGCCCATTCTTAATTTGGAGAAGCACGTATTGATCCTGCTGCTGTGTGATGGCCACAGGTATTTCATTAACTCAGAAGAAAGTATCCTGCATACAGCAGTCGTGGGCAACAACATCAGTACTGACTTTTCTCCAAAACCCCGGAATCTTAATCAATGACACGTGAACATAATTGGTAATATTTATTGGTCTAATGTAAGTAAGTAAGTAAGTAACGTTTATATGGTACCTTTCACAGAGCAAGGTCACAAAGTGCTTCACAAGAATAACATTGTTACAAAGAAGACCATAAAAACATGCAATGCATTACAAACAGAGGCTACACTCAACATACATGAAAAGGTGCTTAGGTGAATTGATTATGTCTTATGGTGCTCATGTTATATGTTTACATATCATATCATCATTGGTGATTTTAGATCCTTTTTAGGGGTGCTCAAGCACACCTAAATTTTATCTCAGCACCCCTAAAAAAGGCATAATAATCATGATTTTCCCTACCATTACTGGCTAACACTTAGACTCAGCGCTGATGTGTTTTTTTTCACAGCACCATAGCTGAATGAAAAGAAAAAAAACTATGCTGTGAGTTCTCTACCACGTTTTGCTGTCATTTATGGTCGCGACTTTGAGAGGATGAACAAATTGCTGTTCACATCCCTTCACTATAAGCCTTGTTTAACCAGTGTCATTTTGTGATTATTAGTTTTTATGGCACACAGTGCGATCACTCACAAAAATGTGAAGGATTCCTTCAGGACATCATGCTTACTTCATCCATGAGCATATTGGTTTCACTTTTTTTCTGTAATGTGAAAAAGTACAACCTGTTGGTTATATAAATATTGTAATGATAATAATAAAATTATGTGAAAATGCAGAGTTTTTAGACAAATAACATTACATTTTCTTGGGGGATTTTCTTTCTTTTGCCACATTGAAAGGGGTTGAATACTTTTCCAAAAAGCATATTCCATTTTTCATTTTCTTAAAAAATATTTTGTGGTGTAAAACACATGTCACTTATTAGTAATTCATTAAAAATATTGTTATATCATATATATATAAACACTTTTGCACTATATGCATGTCACATTCTCATTAGGGGCTGAGCCCCCCTAAAGGTCTGATCCTAGAATTGCCCCTGCATATCTTTATTGTAATTTTAAACTCAGTACTGATATTGACCTCAAAAACCCACTCTTGGTCCGGCTATACTGTGTTATCCCAGCTCAAGTTAAAACTTTCCAACCTGTGTTGGTAAATGTGAGCCATCCCAACAATTTCCAGAGGCTTTTCACCAAGCTCCAGTAATAGCGTTTCCTTGCTGTAACAGCCTTTCCTACAGAGTCAGAGTCCTGCAGCACGACCTTACTTTAAATAATTAACAGAAACCATTTATGCAAATGTGCCTCTCTGTCGGCTAAACTGATCTTTGACCCCACGAAGGGCAAGTTGTGGCTTAAGGAGCTCATACAGACTAGTGAGGTTACAGCACAGGTTACGTTAACATATGGCTTATATTGACTTACTTAACAAATGCAGCATGAACTCCTAACCCCTCAAAGCCAATGTGTCGATTCAAATCCATGTATGTCGTCAAGGTAACACCTTCTTGTTTTTCACTGCAGGCTGCATTGCTCTTGATTCAGATTTTGGTAGTTTACTTTTTTTCTTCAGTTATTTAATAACTGCCTGAGATTCTCTTAATCATATAATGGAGTAATATTTTAAGTTGTTCTCTTTAAAAATAATCAAAGGGATTACTTAAGTGAGCAAGGTCAGACAAAAATATTGAGTACAGAGTCATTTGTTTTCCGCACGTCTGAATCAAACACAGTAAACGAGTCAGTGTGCTTTCTTCATTTCTTCTTCCTTCTCCGGGTGCAGATGTGAGGCGCTGCTGATCACAGCCACTTCATCAGAGCCGGGCTTCGCTCACTTCAGTGACACTCAACGACGGTAAATGACAGTTAAAAGCGCGGCACAAAAACAGCCATCCACAGCAGGTGCTGCAGCCCACACACACACACACACTTTGCATTAGTAGCATAATAATGTGAAAATGACTTCAATGTCAACTCAAGTGGATGTAGAGACAGTCGGCTGCACTCTCTCACATCAAACGGAGTCAGCAGACATCTGCTGAATGGCAGCTGGGGAGGGTGTGTGTGTGTGTGAGAGAGAGAGAGAGAGGATGTGGGAGAAGTTGATGGAGAGTGAAAAGAATTACCACATGCATACTCTCTGCCTTTGGTATAAAAGAAACTGTCTACTCATTTTGGGATGGAGATTATTGCAGTGACCTGTTTCATGCTATTAAAGAGCAATTCTCCGATTTATTCATTTATTTTCATGCAGCCTAGGTTTTATTTTCATACTTGGGGGTACCGGGGTTTAACGACCACAATAGTCCAACAAGACTTGAACACTGACTTGAACTTGAACATGAGAGGTCCAAAAATCAAACAGTTAAAAAAAACTACAGTTTAGCCTGACTATCTAAACAGCTTTATTTGGAGGTAAGGTTGAAAGTGAGCACACCTGAAATAGAATATCTGTGTGCATGCACAACCAGGATGTTAAACCTACATTAAAGAGGTACTGCACACTTAAACATGTTTGTTGAGCTGTAAACTAAATGATAAGACTGTACTGTGATGAAACACATCAATGATGGTGTTAATATTGACATTTCTTAAGAAATGTATTTAAAAAATGGGCATTTCATTAAACAAAATGCTGTGATGGAGGGTTCAAACTGAATTTGAGGGCTTGTGTCCACATAGCGCTTTTTTCTGGCAGGGTGCTGGGGAGCGCTGGGATGAAGTTTGTGCAGTGAGAGAAAAAAATGCTGCACATGGGTTTTGTTTCTATGACAACAATATCTTAATGCTACGTTAAGGTAGTGACTACACAGGTAACAACAAACACAACACTCACCAGCAACATTCAGTGTCCGGCCGATCTGCTCCCACAAATGGGCTTTTCTGTCTCTGTCTGACATATCATAAAGGTCAGAACAGACACACCCAGAACACGTTTCTCCTCCATTTTCCTGGTTACCAGGGTGACAAGCCCCATCTAATATGTGATTGGCTGCCTGAAAAAAAGCGCCAGTGACGACATCAGTGCCTTTCTGAAAAGTTTTGAGATTTTCAACTAGAAGTGCTCGGAGCGGCCAAAAGCGGGGCAAAATATTGATTTTTAGTATTCTTATGAAAAATATCTGGCTCTTTAGATGCTAAATGCTCCACTCCATTCACCAGCAACTGTCTACTGTTTGGTGCTGAGCAGGTAGTGTGCAGTGGGGGTTTTAGAGCTTTTTTGCAGAAACAGACGCCTGCTGCAGCTGGAAACTTCGCTTGTTGAGAGCAGTGACAATGAACCAAAACAGTGAAGTTGCAAGCTGGAAAACCAAAACAATGAGCTGAAAGACAGACGAAATGCTCTGTAGACACAAACAAATAGTCATGTGCTCCAAATATAAAACTATTGACTATAGAAGCCAGCCTTGTGTGACTGCTTGTGTTGGACGCTGTGATGTTATAGCATGAATATGATGTCACAATTGATGGGAAAAATAGCTAAAACTGTGAAAATAAGACACCCTTTAGCACCCTGCAACACCATATAAGGCGTCACTAAAGCAAGCACTACAAAAATGGTAAATGTAAAGACTCCATTACATTTTAGGCCTTAAAATCAATTGAATGATATAGGGTGGTGTGTCTCCGGTACTAAAAAGTATTAAGCTGAAGCCCTACAGTCATCGAAGACAATCCCAAGGCTTATCAAGGTCGTGGACACACTGCAAATGTGATTTTTTTTCCTGACTTCATTGAACATTATAGTTTTCATGGCTTTATCTTGAACGCGTGCATTATCTCGGCAGATTGACCCCTGGGAAAAATAAACACACACACAATCACACGCTAACTGACACAGTGAATATAATACCTTTCGGAAAGGTGTGAAAGTTGTTTTTCTTCAGGGATTAACCTTGATGAAGTCTTTCCACAAAAAAAAGTTCTTTACTGCCCTTCAGGGATTTGTATCACCCTGCCTTGAACTCAGAGTTTAAACTGACAGCGGCATCATCATGCTATTATGAAATTCAAGATTTCCCTTTAGAAACTGCACCATAATTAGTTAAGCAAGACTATACGTGAAAGATATATTTTTGCAACACAGTAATGAGAATGTATGGCCATGTAGAGTGTGTGTGTGTGTGTGTGTGTGTGTGTGTGTGTGTGTCAGAGGGACAGATGCTGGCGTAGCAGGTGCACCGTCCCCTGACAGGTGACAACTCTAACTGCTTTGAAAACCTTATGGCCAACAGAGCAGGGTCACATTGTTAGTTAAATACTACGTGGTTCTCCAGGGGCGATCGCTTTAACCTGCCTGACAAGCCGTATGGTGAACCGACCGGCAGCAGGGGTGTGACGATTGAGAGAAGATATCAAGGTCACATTTGGAGTTGAACATTTCATGATTGCGGAGGGGCAAATGAACTGGAGTACAACTGAAATCACAAAAGTCAGGCAATTTTGTTCCCAGAAATAAGTGTCACAGTGACCTTTGAAATTAGTATAGTACTTTTTTGTATAGAAAGAAAATAAAGGTCTTTGGAGATCCATTAAAAATGATCATTAAGCGCAGGCTGTTGTTTGCGTTTGATTGACAGCTGAGCCATCAGGTGCACAAAAACACAATGTAAGCAAACTTGAGTTGGTAACTGTGGCCTTCAAGCCAAGGACAGACAGTGTTTTGTTAGCAGTGGTAGGGCCCACATTTACCAAGGGGTCCCATTAAGGAGCCCTTAAGATCACACACTACACTCTTTTTTCCTCCCTATTGAATGAAACAGTCTGTCTCTGTAGGGATCCTTTCCATAATGTTGTCAGACATTTAGAATAACAGTCTGAGCCTGTCAGAGGCAAAAACAAACACTTTCAGTGGACTGACTTTCACGGGCGCAGTTGCCCCAAAGGATTATGTTGCAGCCATTGCAGCCCGTTCGCGGAAGCGATCTACTGGACCAATTCCAAAACTAATGATAACTATTAGTCATTTCAACCCCAGAATTTGTAAAAATAGGGCCCAGGTTTAAAAATACCGGAGTTTCCCTTTAAGGCTGAGAAGCTTTTTTTATTTGCAAGTCTTGTTGTGTGTTCTAATTTCAGAGTCATTGGCAGGTTAGTATGAAACTGAAGGACGGGCATCTAAAACTGGACATTAACTTGTTTTTAGTTTGTTTGGAGTTAACTAAAGAATTCCTTATCTTGGAGTTGGACCTGGTGTCATTGAGAAACACACAGAGCTAGGTAATCCAGAGATTTGCCTTTTGGGCAACCTCTCAAATTCTAATCTCACACATAGTCATCAAACTTACAGAAATCCTACTGGCCGCTTCCAAAAAATGTATTGCAATGAAATGGAAGTCAGATCTCCCATTGCCAGCTGGACTGTGGCTCTGAGAAGTGAACGGTTGCATACCTCTGGAAAAGATAACTTACTCACTAAGGAATAAGACACATTCTTTCTATAAAATATGGCAACCTTTTACCAACTACTCTGTCTCAACTGTCTCTTAATTTATTTTTGAGACGTCTGTAATGTATGTGTATTGTCAATGTGTGGCTGTGTGGTTTGTATATTATTTGAAAAACACAGAGCTAGGTAAGTATATATTTTTGGGGGTGAGTTTCTCTATATGACGACAATACAGCTGATTTAATTCATTCTGTAGTCAAATTGTTGACAGTGAAGATGGCAGATTACTGTGTGGAATGCTGCCTTGCATGGCCTCTTGTTTCTCTGTGGTAAACTAGTATTAGAGGCCAGTAACACCCGGCTGGGTGTGGTGATCCTGATGTGGGCGTTTTATGAATATTTTGCCTTCTCTGCCCATTACCTGGAGAGACTCGACAGCACACACAGACTGACAGTCACTAAAATATTACACTGATATTATAAAATCACTGCTGAGTAGCGACAAAAGAACGTATGTTTTTATAACATATGATAAATGAATACTAAGATAATGTTGGATACGCATGATATAGCCTATAGTAGATACGACAGAGCAAATATGAAAATATAATTCACGTATTTTAAAGTGATATTAGAAGTTACATGCTAGAATGTGGTATTTTAACTAGTATAGTATTTTCAACTCATTGTAAGTTACTAAACTGTACCACATACAGTATGTTCTAAATCCCAACAGAGATATAAGAATATTATAGTATATATTATGTTATACAGAGCTTAAAAAGCCAAACTGTGAACTAGTGCTCTGATTTTTTCAGTTCATGCTTTAGGCAATTTGTATATTGTGTTTATGAACAATATTACTGAATTTATTATTATTATTATTAATAATATATATTGTAGTGAATGGGGAAGAGGGCCCATAAACAAAGTTATGTCCCCCTTTGGACACCTCTAAATCTGCATCACATTCAGCCCCAACACATCTTTAGTCAATGTCACAGGGTGCCACAGTGTCACAGCCAATGACGGAACAATAATAGTTCAAAATGAAATTGATTGATTTGATAGTGGCTGCATACAAGGAATTTCTGTCTACAGTGACACCATATTTCTCTCTTTTCGGTGCAGATTTTTTCCTCAAAAGAGAGCACGGGTAGCAGAAAAAGAATGTGCAGTTTAATTTCTGTTGTCTTTTAAATTGCATCCTGAGCCTTGCTGATGTGTCTCAGTCAGCATGTTTGAATAGACGACATATCAGGTTATACTGCCTTTTGTTAAAAAAATATGAAACCTGCTGAAAAACTGTCCTTTTTTTTTTTTTTTTTTTTTTTACAACGTAGTTCTCATTTTAATAGTTTTGGCTGTAATTTCTGCCAATTATGATAGCATTTTAATGACTTTAATCACTGGCTTCATTGACATCAGATATGAATTTTCTAAATCACTTATTTGGAAGTGAAAGCTGTAAGTCCACTGAAAATCCTGTGACCTCCTGTGTCCAGCCCTGAACTGGCTGCAGGAGGTCGTTGTTTGCATGATCTTGTTTAAAGTGATCTGAAATAAAAAAACGTAATAGCTAGAGCATTCATTCTTTTTGCAGCTGAAAGCTAAGGCTTCTGTCTTTTGTGTCATCATGTTGTACGCCTGTGTCACGTGGTGACAACGCACGGTTTTCATTTTGACACAGTTTCATTAATTTTCATTATGGGTTACTGACTTACATGGCCTTTTAGCTTAGGTTGTACATAGTTCAAATAACTGATGGAGTGTTAAGAAATATTTTGTTCATGTTTCTACATTCAGAATTGTTTTGGATCAATATGTTTTATGTGTTTATTTAGTAAAATGTGATGAAAAAACATTTTTGTATCTTTATTTATTTATGACACAATTTCAATATTTTGTTTCAATTATGGTTTATTGACTTACATAACCTTTTAGCTTAGGTTGTACAGACTATAGGGATATGAAGCATTTGAAGATATTCCAAGAAATGACATCACAATAAGCAAAAATACCAATGTAGGCAGGACCATTTCTTGCATTGAGATAAACACCCACAAATATGAGGTAGCCTATTCAACACTCAGTAATACGCATAAAATTAGGACCATCCCTACCTGCCCAGCAACACACATGCACACACAGTGAGCGAGTTAATTTGCAGCTGTCTGTGAAGTGTCAGAGTTTCATTACCAAAGGAATCTAAAGAGGCATCTGCAGATCTGCTGAGTCAGCAACAGCTGGACACAAGAGGAATGATGGATGGAATAGAAGCATGGATGGGGAAGGAAACTGGAAGAGAAGGAGCTGCAATAAGGCAGGAATGGTTGCTAAAAAATGAAATGGAGGTGTGGAAGGCATGGGAATGGAAAGAGTCTCATTGCCAGTAATGAAAACCTCAAAGGAAGTGCTTTAATAAAAAGATTTCCCTGTGAATAAAGCCTATTGTGGTCTCATTTTTGGCCAAGGATGAATGAAAATCCTGTCTTGACAAGTGCTTCAGGAATGGAAAATATAGTATTTTCAAATTGACAGGGTGCAGAGAAAGGCTACAATTTTCTGGGTTTCATTTGCCCTGCTGTCATGAGAGCAGGCAGGGAGCTTTTCACTGTCCCTGGAACAGCATGAAAATGGGAAAAGCAGGGACTAGTGGGGACGTATTGTCACAGGAGTCATGTATTGACTGCTACTAATAGAATAGATGTTGTGTATTGACGGTAAGGCTTAGGCTTCTCGTTAGCAAAGTCATTTATTATGGTTAGCAGTTAATGTATTGGCACTAAGGTCAGTGTGTGGTGCCCTGAGACAGTGTAAAGATGAATGCTTATAACCTAACCTTTTGTGAAACTAAATTACAATTTTTCTCGTGTATTGTATGTGGTTTATATTTACTTTTAATTCTGCCTTGGGCAAGGTCTCAAAAATGTTTGTCTGGAAGTCTGTCCCTGACTTACTAAGTGGGTGTGTGAAAGAGCACTGGCCAATGGGGTAACTTTATCAAAGAGAATAGGTGCAAACAGTCCTCAATTACGGGCAGCGATGGCACGGGCAGTACTCAATACCATGTATACCTTTTTGTTCATGCTCACGTGAGACACTGTGGTGTGAGACTCTGTAGATGGCATGTGATGGCAATATTGTATGTACGTATTTCAAAATTGAAAACGTTACACTTCATAACGTATTGTATTCATAACACAAGATTTGGGATGGGTCTGGACTGACTTGCTGTTCGGTCCAGATGTCTTCGTGAACATACCATATCGCCATTATACTGTCCCTGTAAAGAAAGAAGTCAAGTATATGGAACAACAAATGTACTCTATAGAAACGAAGGTTGAAAGGTTGAATATCACGCGGAACAATTTGATTCTGCTGGCAAAATATTATTTACTCAAATATTGATTTTTTTAACAACTGTGCGCACAGTGGGTGTCTAGTCTGAAAAATGGGGCGGTGCATGACCACACGCCGACTCGCGGAACCTACGGGCTTGATGCAAGAGGCGCGCACATCATTTTTGGTGCACCCACCTGTGTCTGGGACACTGTGTCGAGCATAAACAAAGCTTTACAGTTTGGCCGCATTTTAGCACATTGACCGTACACGGTGCAGCCATATACCAGGTTTTGACCTATTCTTGTTTTATTTGCAATGGTTTAGGTCAAGGGTACACCACTGTCTGCACAGTAACATAAAAAAGAGAATACTTTTGTCTGGAATGAAATTTCTGTTAACTTCTGAATCATTATTTTTTCTTGGTAATAAGCATACACTTTCTTAAACCCACGTTCGCCTTTCTCTGCTTATCACAGTAAAGAGTTTAGTGACTGACGGCTGATTCTGCTTGTCACGATTCACCTACCAACAACAGCACAAAAGCCAAGCAGAGCTCTCTGCCTCGTAGGCTTCAACAACAAAAGCAGTGCGGAGCACCTTGCATTGTTCAGCTTTTAGAACACATGCAGTGTGATCAGGCCCAGCTCTGTGTTTGTTGGAGGGAGACAATCCCCTCCCACCTCATCACTTTCTCCATCTCTGTCTGCCTCACCATTTTTCATGTGTCTTCCCCCTCTCGCTGACTCCGCTGAGGAGCCATTCAGCAGATGTTTGTTGACTGTGCAATACAAAGAATAGCTTGACAATGTCACTATATCAGAGACTGTTGACAGGCAAGTCTTTTTCACACAGTTATATGAACCAGAGTGCTCAGGTTATGTTCCTGCCGCTGCTGTTTGGTCCCATTTTCTCAATCGTGTCTGTTCAAACTGATATTTTTAATTGGGGTTAATTTCCAAAGCTGCATGCAAATCCTTATCTACACTGATTACACTTTCACTAACTACAATTGGTTAGAAAACTAGTCTGCATTTGGATTTGTGACTTTTTCTGCAGTTCGTCTGTATATTTGAGCAAGCATGAGGCTTATCGCCAAACTAAATCCCCCCTACACTCAACATGCCCTGTGCAGTATATCCACATCTAATGTTATTCCACTCCTGTGACCTGCACCATTGAACCTCCTTACTATATTACCATATTTACTCTATTAACTGTATTTGTTTTCAGCCTCTCAGTGCAGATCTCAAGAGCCCACTTACTGCAGAACGTACGCTTTGTCAGCATGCATAATCAAGTTTAGACATTTTATTTTATGCAGCTACTAAACCTGATTTATTTTCTTTGGGGAAGGAGTGGCACTTACGTAATTTATTTTTCTTACCAAGTCACGCTTTCGCATCATCCATAACTGCTCTGTGCAACTGCCACATCTGTCTTGCTTTTTTTCAGTATGTCCCAATTACTACTACACAATAGAACTTTGTGAACCTGAAACAAAGTTTGGTAGTGTATCCTAGTGGTTAGACCCTCACTAAAGATAAGAGAGCTGTAAATTCAGGTCAATCAGAGTAACTTTATCATTTATTTGGAGTCATGTTTCTCGCCACCTGGCAAATCTAGGCACAATAGCCAGCTCTGGTGTGGTCTTACCTCTGGTGTGGTCTCTAACTGGTTTGTTTTTGGCTTTGTTCTCTAGTCGATAACAGGGTTCATACACCTTTTTAAAATAAGTAAAACTCAAGAACTTTTCAAGTACTTTCAAGGTACCTAAACCACAAATTTCCAGACTCCCTAAGCCTTTATCTTCACATCTAAATTGTTACTATAAATGCCAAGAGACATCAAACAAATATGACGACGGGATCATTTAATTTCAAATATTAAAAGATTTTTGGTTTACATGAGTGATTGTGTAGATGAAAACACCAGATTATGTTGAAAATCAAGCATTTTTGAAGGAGTATAATTGAATTCAAGCATATTCCTAACCTTGAAAACATAACAGTTAAAATTAAGCATTTTCCAAACTTTCAAGACATTGTACGAACCCTGCGTACAGTAGATTTATCAGAGCTTTTTCACTGAAAACAGCTAGTTGCTGTGGCTGGAAACGAGGCTGAGGAGAGTGAACCAAAACAGCAAAGTTGCTAAAACGCTCGGTAGAGCTGAGGTCAACTGCAGTCGGGTGATGATTCTCAGCTCATTGCATGTAATCATTTGACACTGTGTACATGCAAAAATATTGATTAGCACAGCTTTAAATGAAAAAGTGGTTTGTAGAAAAAAAAACTGTATCTGTACCAAAATTGTAATAGCACCAAAAATGTACAAATAATAATCAACTCTAAGCTAAGTGCACTCTTTTTTTTATCTTAAAATCGGCATTCATTTCATAACTTTGCGATAGTTGCTGGCTTTTGTTGTATACTGTACACAAGTGTGTCGATGTTTTCCATATATTACCATGCCATAGAATAAAATGGGCAAAGAAGTATTTGCAAATTTTAGGAAACATTAATTATGAATTATGCATGTTAACTTGATGTATGACAATATAAGTTAATAGACATCATTATTGTCCACTTGCATTGAAATTCGTCTTCGGCTTCAGCACATGGTGTAATAAACAATGTATGTATTGTGCGATCAAATTTAAATAACAGACATCATTTACTTTACTGTTAAGTTTTATAGCTCTTCCCATAGAGGAGTTAAGTACATCATCACAAACACAGAATAATTAACTAACCTGATTTGTCTTTCGATCTCTTGTTGCAGTCTGCCAATGCTGCTGCAGTAAATGTGTAAAAACAGTCCACTACAGTTCTGCTAGTCTATAGTTATCTATTAATGGAGCTCCCAATAGGTCTTTGGTCAGGCTTTAATGAAACAAAGTTATTCTGATCTTCTGATGAAACACTGTGAAGATCCTCTCCTGAAATTTTGATTAGTGTGTCATTCAGTTTTATGGAACAATCCAGTCTAATTCTAATCCATTAGTGGAATAACAACTGGAGATTTGAACGTGATGTGGTTACTCACAATTTATAAAAATCAGTGCATCATAAAATTGTTTTGGCAGACTTTAATACTGGCATAACCCAGCTGTTTTTCAGGTGTGCCATTTTTTTCATTTCTTTTCTTTTTCTTTTAAATAGGTCTACAAAGTGCTAAAAGAAAAGTTCCCTAGCAACATTTTGGCAGGTACACAAGCAGGAATGTTTCCTGGGGGTCAATTGAAGCCACTGACTCTTTCACCCCACAGTGCTTTCTGCAGACATTCAGACACATTTCTGCAGTGCCATAGCAACTGACCTGCTGCAGCACTTTCATACCTAATGGATGCAATACAAATGGCTTCATTTGTTCTGGTATTTAAAAATGTAGAGAAATCACTTACAGCTTCA
Source organism: Macquaria ambigua (assembly GCA_008360985.2). Taxonomy (NCBI): domain Eukaryota; kingdom Metazoa; phylum Chordata; class Actinopteri; order Centrarchiformes; family Percichthyidae; genus Macquaria; species Macquaria ambigua. The sequence goes on along the minus strand of VMKM01001763.1, from coordinate 38,311 downwards.
AAACACAGTCTGAAATAATTATCATATTATTGTCACTTTGTAGCAAGTACTCTGAACAACTAGAGAAAGACAAAAGAATGTCAAAGCCCCGATGTATAGACATTTATGCCATTACAATATCGCTAAAAAATGATGCTGGTGGAAACTGGTGAAGTATATGTGTTGCTTTCAGCCCATTCATCCCAGAACCCCCAGGTTGGATCTGTGGGGGTGAAGGATAGCATTGGGCATTGCCGTCTGTCATAGTGTCTTTTTTGATACTACCATTAGGTGTTGTAAATGTTCAAAACTTACTTTGTTGTGCCTTTAACAAGCACAACATTGTTTTTTTTTCTATTTAGTATTATTTTATTCTATCAGCACGTAACGTTCTGGTGGAAATCTGGCTCAGTGTGCCATCCAGTGAACGAGACAGTTCTCTCTGTACAAGAACGGCTGTCCAGTGACTTTACATGTTCAGTATGCGGTGTCATTTGTAAATTTTATTTCAAATCTTTTACTCAAAGGAATACGATTTTAAGCAGGATTGTTGATCTGTGAGTTGTAGCCTACAGCTTTAGTAACTAGTATTTTCCATTGTCAATTTTGAGAGGCTTTTGTACTGCATACCTTTCCACAACTGGATCTAAGCTAATTTAGTCTGGTTGATTACTTGGGTATGTTACCAAGCCTTCATAGGCGCCTACGTACCTGAATGAGATTTATTTCGCCTCTCTCTTAGGAGAGACGCTATCTATAAGGTTTGCAGAGGAGAGAAGCTACAGCACAGGTACCCACACAGCAGCTCTCTCTTTACAGGGAATGCTTTTAGGGATTGTGAGAACACCACGATCCTCCAGCAGAGACATGAGAGTGCATGTCGCTCTCCATACTAGTTACAATGATCATCATCACCCACTATGTAACCACGTGGCAACACCTCACACCTGCCATTCCCACTTATCTTTAAAGATGCTGGAGGTGAGGGTCCTTTGCAAATGCTGCTTACGGGCTAGTGCAAATACTGCCGCTATGTCCTCAAACCTTTGAAAATTGCACTCTACTGAAAAAGAGCCAGTGTTCGCATTAGTAGAATGTAATAAGTTGGAACAATATAAATATATAGAACAATAAAACATTGTAAATAACATCAAATAAAAACAATTTAAACATAGTACAAAATATATATTTTAAAATTGAATATTTTTTTTAGGCAACTAAACCCACATTATAAGGCCAGTGCTCATCAACATCCTTTAAGCATTAATTCTACAAATGCTGCTTATGGGCCTTGGCTAGTGCAAATGCTGCCACTATGTCCTCCAGATCCAAAGACCTTCACATATTTGGCTCTATTGAAATAAGAGCCAGTCCTGAAAGTCTCTCCTGGGACATGGTTGACCTGAGATAGATTTTGATGAGTTTTAAAGCTGATAAGCTTCTCTGTCCAGAGGCAACAGTGACTGGAAGAGTTAATAGCAGACAAAGAGCAATGCTAAGGTTTCCATAGAGATCCAGAAGCTGTTCCTTGTAAATGTAATCAAGCATCTCTCTTGAGAGGAAGATGCATGATCGGGAATGTAGTACTCCCCAAGATCTGCAAACAGAGTTCCCCTTTGAGGCTGTTGTTGACACAGAAATAGATAGGAAATGAGCCCTGGATGAGAGTGAACACACTTCCATGGTTATATATTTGAAAACATGCAGTATATTTGTTTTGTCATCATTTCCTATGAGAGTAAAACTCCTTCACTTCTTTGATTACACTGACCCATCCTCATCATCTTTCTCAACAGAGCACATATTCACACCCTGTCAATTCATGCTGCATATACGTAGTTCAGCTTTATACACAATCATAACATGAATAATGATATGAAATGTGCCCAGAGAGCAAGAGCAGTACTTTTTCATGTGCCTTGGTTCTTGGGTAATGCTACATTTCTCATTGGTGGTCCAGGCTGACAGAATTCAAGAAAACCTCCTTTGATGTTTGTGCTTCAATAACTCTTCACTCCAGCTCCTTATGTCACATTACTGCAGCAGCTGCCAAAAAGTGGCTTTCACCTCTCAGGCTCCTCCGTGCAGCACTGACTTGGCTATGAAAAGATGGCTGTGAAGCCTATAAGCCAGGCCTCTCGGCTCTTTTAGCTACCAGTTCACTGCTCACATCCACTACAGAGCAATTCTGCTCAGACGATTTCCACTGAAAACTACAGATCAGGACCCATATTTTCTTCTCAGTGAAAGCATTAGAAGGAATCCTACGCCTGTTTTCATGTCTGTTGTGTTGAAATAGTTTAGTGGACTGAACACAGTTCTTCTTCTAGTTGGGTGGCTGCAGCTCACGCCCCATTGAAACTCGTGTCTTAGTCTGTCCATGTTGCTGAGCTCATTGGTGTAAATGCAGATTGGAGCTTGAGTTGTACAAACATTTCTGGGAGGCAAAGTTATTCTGGGGGCAGAAATAATCTCATTAAATAAAATGAAGCTCAGTGGGAAAAGCCAAAGAAGCACAGTTTTGTGGCCAAATAATGTAATATCACACTAGCCTGTTGGAAAAGGCAATAGGAGACAGAGAGCTGATATTACAAAGCCAGAAAATCAGACAAAATTGCCATTTTATTTCACTTCACTCATTTAGCCTTACATTGTATTAATTTAAGACAATGTCTGTTTAGTATAGGGAGTTACTTTGTTTTGTTTTGCCCTAGCCCATCAGTAGCAAGTGTTGTATCCTTCCTGCAGATGTTATTTTCAGTCGACCATGACAGGAATTAATTTCTATGAAAATTGCTCGACAAGTGATAATCCACAAAGGTTTTCTGGCTTTCGGGTTTACTTCCACATTGTGCTGTCCACTGCACATTGTCACTAGTATTTCTCCCACTGGCCCCACCCACCTGTTCTCACTGCCCATAAACTCTACATTGTGATGACATGGGAAAGTTTTACAAATATAAGACCCATGGCCTAAAAATTCATATCATAAAGAGTAATTATTAACCTTTTTTTGCAGTTGGAGGTGTCAAAAAATCTAGCCACATTAACTTCTCAAAGCTAGCTACTTAGCCTAGCTCACTTTTTCAGGTTGATACCAGTCATACAAGGGTTTAGCTAGCCTTCAAACATGAATGAATAAAAGGGAGTTGAATAAAAAGCAATGTGAAATTGTTGACATGTTTCACAACTGCTAAACATGACTGCCTTTCTAAGTTCTGTTTGAGAGAACACATTTGGTAATGATAATCTACAGCATCCATGGGTTGTTTAAACACATTCAACACTTCAGAGGTTTCCATCTGTGTAAAATGCACCAGTACTAATAGAGAATAGATGCTGTGTGAATAAAACTCAACACCTTTACTTTTCTACAGAGAACACCAACTCTAATTAAGCATTTTATGTTAACTGGGTGTGAGACTGTGCGTGTTTTTGTGTGGTGATTTGCTTGGGAGTATAGGAGTTCTGAACAATCCCAGGATAATCTGTAAGAGTGAATGGGAGCCTGCAACTAGAGGTTAATGCAGGTTGTATGTTTTTCTAAACAGATGGATAATGACAGACAGTGATTTATCCTTTGACAATAGCAGGAAAGTTCTTCCAAAGCTGTTGAGTGCTGCAGGAGAAGGCTGTGCAGCCAGTTGTTTTTATTCAAATGGAAGGAACAACAAGAAATGTCAGGTTTGTCTAAGTGCATGGGCTTTTGAGTTTTGAATTTCTGAGTGAGCAGTTGGTGCAGCCACTGCTAGAGTAAACATCAGTTTTCAGACTCATCACAGCTCATTTTTATAGTAATACATTATCTAGGAAATTATACAGCATCATAGTAAGTGGAGAGGAAGCACATTCAGCTGTAAGTTTGTAAAAAAAAAAAAGATATTTAAAGATATTTAAAGTCAAAACTAAATCTAGGCCAACTGAGTCCAACCCCTAACCACTATTGTGAAAGGCTCCCCTGAGTAAACTCACTTTGGCTAGATTTTACAAAAGAAAACAGCCAATACCTCAACTAATGTTTATTTAAAATAGATATTCAGTAAGGCCATTATTTTTCCCATAGCACAAAAGATAAAGCTGTGCTCCAGGCCATTCTAACAATTGTCATGCAGGTCTCTGCATGAGATAGGATGCAAGACAGCTGAGCTTATTGTGTAGGATGTGGTTTCTGCTTTTACTATTGTAAAACATCCAAATTATAATGGTCTTGGTGTTCAAATGACTGCAGAGTAGACAGCATAACAGGGAGTATTTTAACAAAACCAGTGGCTCTATGAGGCTGTACTTAGTCACAGCTTTGAGCTAAATGCTAACGTCAGCATGCTAACATGCTCACAATGACAATGCTAGCATGTTGATGTTTAGGTATAGTGTTTACCATGTTCACCATCTTAGTTGAGAGTGTTAGCATGCTAACATTAGCTAATTAGCACTTAACACATGAGGCTAATGGGAATGCCATTAGTTTTGCTGGCATTTGATCACAAGCCAATTATTGGACAAACATACATTTATAACCTGATAATCACCAAAGTTATTCAAATTCATCCTGAGGGGACCATGAAGGTCTGAACCAAATTTCACTCAATCCATCCAATATATAGTTGTCGAGATATTTAAATAAAAAACAAAAATGTCAACCTGCTAGTAGCGCTAGAGGAAAAGTCAGGGGATCACCAAAGTCATTAGCATTCATCCTCAGGGGACCATGAATGTCTGTACAAAATTCAATGGCAATCCATCATGTAGTTGATGAGATATTTCAGTCTGGACCAAAGTGGTGGACCAGTCACCAGGCCAACATTGCCATCCCTAGAGCCATGCCGCCAGCAATGCTAAAAATGTCAATGTCTTTATAGACCAAGAAGTTAGCAGTTGTTGAAGTTGGTGACTAAGGCTACAGTCAGCTGTTGCTGCTTCACAGTAACAGGCTTACAACAGATGGCTGGTGGGAAGCTTCATTTGTAAAGCAGCAACAGGAAGTGTTGTGTTTGCACTGACAGAAACTAATTGTGGTAGACGTAATTACAGAATATGAATCAGAATCATCAGCCAATACTAGGGTTGGGTATTGTTTAGATTGTATTGACTGATGCAACTTGAAAAAAACATTATCAACACATATATTCTGTTTGTCTGATTCACAGAGAAAGAGGATTTTTCATTAATAGAAGAGGATAGAATGTGGCCTAATTTTACTGTAAAAATACTGTAACATAATTACTGTTATGTCAGACCTTCAAAGTGTAAGTGTTGCCATTGTAAGTGAGCAAGTAAGTGAGTGTCATTCATTTGTATGTACTATGCAGGGCTGGGGCTACTTTATTCAAAAACACATACTGCAAAAATAAATGTGAAAGCATGCAACTTCATCATCTGGTCAATAAATCTATGCAGCATTGTATTAATGAACAAATTATCATTTTGAGCTCTGGACGTGTAAAAGATCATACTCTCTGCTTTCAAACCACTGAATGTTCCAAATGGGATTCAGATCCAAATTTCGCACCCCTTTTTTTTCCACATACCAAAACAGTATTTTGGCTTTGACATGCAAGTCACCTCTAGAAGTAAATGCCAACTGTAATTAGGTCTTTCAAGCTGTAACTGAGATGATTATCAGATCGGAACAGTGACGATAATAGCTATTAGAGACAATTAGAATGTGAATTAGAAAGGCAGGGAGAGAGTTCTCTACACTGCCGTACCTAGAGTGTGTACTGTATGTGTACAGCCTCAGTCTTGGAACTTGGTAACTTGCAGAGCCACACAGTGTGTTGCACAAGCGTCATAACAGTAATTGAAAGTATGGTCTGATGGTTGAGAAGTCTAAGCAAACACCACTTCCTGTTGATGTTTCCCGCCATCTCACTCTCATACATCTGTGCTCTCACAGTGTGGTTTTGTCTAGTTTTGCTTGCATGAGTTTGATTGTTTGAATTGGAAAATAAGCAACGGCAGCATGGATTGACGTGTTTTCATAGTCCCAGTGTGAATTAGCTGGAAATTACCAGACTTCTGCTGGAAGATAACTGACTGTCACTTGCACATGCAGAATTAACTTTGGTGAACCCCTCTAAGCATTCACACATTCAAGGTCTGAGCTGGCCCTCCAGTCGGTCAGGAAAACATTAGGTGGTTTTAATACAATACTCACTTGTATAAGCATGTTGAGAGAGTTCTTGGTTGCTGTGATCACCCCCCCGTTCATACTGGTCGTGAATCGATCCTTCCCTAGTGTGACTACGCTGTCAGAAATGAGAGGCAAAATTGACAGTCCTTGTAGTTCAGCCAGAGCTAACATCAGGTTAGCAAGTTGTCCATAAGTCAACTGCTGGTGTTTTCTCCTGGCAACAAGCCTACAGGTGACTGCAAGTATTCCTCCACCATGGCTCAGTGAGGAAACACTGTCCAGTGAAAACACAAAGAGGGAACTTTGTACTAAAAAGACCACACACTGTTGATCACATTACTTACTATATTTATGACATTTAAGATTTGTTTAATCCAATACATCTTTGTAGTGTGCAAGAACCTTACTACAAGGGTCTTAGCCAAAGTTACAATCTTATTTAAGATAGATTTGTTAAGTCAGACTGCTGGAGCTCATATAACTTCAGCCAAACTTTATGCAAATGCTTAAATGCATTTTTGCACAGAATGAAGACTTTGGATTGATTACAGCGACCAGTAATGCTTTCAATGCACATATGGCATGTGAGTATTGTATCAAGATAGACTTAAAAAAAAACTGAACCTATCCTTTAAATTGATGGAGACACAGACAGAGTTGCCCAGTCATGAAATTGTATCCATATTTCTAAATGGATCTTGTGGTGAGCTGTTTTCTCAACTTGTGTTTTTATGTGTCATTAGCAACATATTCTGACACATGCTGAAACATTAGACTTCAGAACAGCAGTGATAGTGTTACCATTTACAGATCAGATTTGGGTCAATTTTGATTAATGTTATTGACATATGAATAGAAACTGAAACTTAGATTTCACATGTATGATTAGGCCCAATAATAACAACCCTTCATATTTATTTTATATTTCCTCCTACAGTGCTGATGCTGACCACCTGCTAACGCCCACATCAGAATTAATTTATCCCACACCCAACATTTATGTTGTATCCATGAGATCCCAGTCCTGGCACAGCTCTCTTCTTCCTGAACTGCCTATTTTGTTCAACAAGTCACAGTTTGTTAGTCACAGTAAATTGACACATCACGCTCAAACACAGGACATGTCTGCTTACTCAATCTTCTCACACCAACACCCACTAACACCAGCTTTGTGAACTTGTGCGAGAATGTTAGGAAAAACACACACAGACAATGATTAAAGATACATGTTTGTCATGAAAAATGGCGCTCCGCAGCAGCAACATGTACTCTGAGAGCATCCAGAGGCAGCAGGGGTCTGAGAGCGCTGAGGAGGCTTCACAACATCATCATACATAAGTTATTGCGAACATGCCCGCTAATCAGGATACTGACAACTAAGACGGATTACAGGGGCCGTTAACTGTGTAGACCAATATTTCATCATGACACGCACACAAACGCACACACAAAGTACACACGCTGCAGCCTGGACCTATCAGTTATAGAGCAGACTGCAGCGCATGTGTCTGTCCAGCCAGTGTGAAATAAGGCTGGAGGACAGAAGACTGCAGCAGTGGGTGGAGGAGTAGTATGACAAGATGACACAGAAGTACCATGCTACAATTTACAATGACATTTTAGTCTTTAGGCTTCAAACCTTTGCTGACAACAAGGTTAGATATGAATAAACATACAGTTTCCCTGAACACAATGAATTATTCTCTACTCATTGTGAAATGTTAAACAATCTAGCACATCGTTTTAAGAGCTCCAGGTTAGATTGCTTTGTACTATCAGAATAAGGAGCTAGTACAGAGCAAAAGTAAACAAAGGAAATTAAATGTTAAACCAGCATTGTCAGCAGCAAGCCCTGCTGATAGCACTGGACTAATATCTCTAAGATAATGTTGTGTTCTGTTCCTTTTGTGCTGCTGACTACAGGATTCCTAACATCGAGCATTTAAATATTTTTCTTTACACTTTCTGAGGTATTTTTCATACTTCTGTATGACACTAACATTGCTGCCAATGGTGGATATTGCACCAAAATAGCTACAAAAAGTCCATGGAGAACTGAATAAAAGTTCTTAGAGAACTTCAAAGATATACAACAGCAAAAGCTGGAATACATATATTTCTTTCTGCAATGGAAACAGCAAATAAAGACTGTAACCCTCCTCAAATGAATACATGAAACACATAAATGCCATATTTCGACCGTTTTCTACATTGCTTTTAGCCATTTGAGGTTTGACTGGTGCTCATTTATTTACGTCATCTTGTTACGCCCTCTTCTTCTGCAATGGTTTAATGGCACTAACTGGAAAATTTGTGCCACCTACTGTTAAAACCAACTCCTAATATTTGCATAACAGTAGTGGATGGAAACTCATATCAATTTGTGTTTTCTTTTGCCGATTTCCTTGAAATTCGGTTCAAATTTGCACTACATTTGGATGGAAACCGAGCTAATGTCACCATGCACAAAGCCAGGTCCATACAGAAATGGTTTTCCCAGTTTGGTGTGGATGAACTTGACTGTCCTGCACAGAGCCCTGACCTCAACCCCATCCAAAGTTATTATCTTAAAAATATCAGCTTTCAGGGCTTCGGGGGCTTTCTACACATTGGTGTAATGTCCAGGTGTCCGCATACTCTCAAGTCCCGGAGCTCTCTCTATTGAGTGAATGCCCGTCCAAGGTTCACTCTTGTTTTCCCTCTTCGCCTTCTTTGCCTCCTCCGTCAACTTTTTTTCAACTTTTTCTTTTGCCGGGAAGAGTTTCCACAGTTACTCCGGTTGTTCCAGTTGTTGCCATTTCCACTGTCTGGGGATAGCTACCGATAGCTACCGGGCTACTGAGCGCTATCTTCTTCCTGTTTTGGTTGCGCAATGATTGACGCACTTCCTTTGTGCCGTAAATCGTGCCTTCATTTTCCCGGGAGAACGTACCCAGCAGCAGACAGAATTGCAGAGTGAAAGCCATTACATTGTGCAATCAACATTAAAGCGGAAAAACATGTCTATTGCCACTTTAAAACATAAAAAAAAAAAAAGTTATGAAAATGTGATGTTGACCTGCAGGTCACCCTTTTTGAAATGTTTGCTGGGTAAGAGTATAAAATAGTACATGCTGGAGCCACCAGCACAGCCTGGGAGCAGGAGATTCTGCTAGGAAGTGCTGGTTTCAGGCAAGGATACAGTTTGCCTCAGGACTTTAAGTCAAGGTTCCCCTCTTCAGACAGCATTCACTTTCTCAGCTGGAGCCTGGAGCAAAAGAGCTCAGAGATAACAGCACGTTTAAGGCATTTAGTATTTAACTGTGTTGTGCTCTGCTGAATTTAGTCTGAAAAAAGCCCCAAGCCAAAGCTAGGACAACATGCCCGGTCACTGCTGTAACATGCTGATCTTTGTCGTGGCCCTGCTGTGTTGTTTTTTTGTCTGCAATTACATTTGCTCCAAGATGTTTGTCATAATTTGGAAATGTATTAAACCAGACACATGCTCACCCTCTCTGACTTGCCATGATGTGACTGGGGGGGTATCATGTCCTTGTTTTGTTGTTTTAGGACAATGTGCATGGAGGCATTCGCTCAAGGAGTCCTAACATGGGTGGACAAATACACTACACTTCCCCCCTTCTTTCTGTCTCCCTATAGACATACTATACTTTACTATAAGTATTCATGGGATTACATTTTCAATGGCCAAATATTCCGGTAGTTATAATTCATTTGTATGGTAAATAATTCAAAAACTGAAAACAAAAAAAGTTCTAACACAACCCCGCATTTTATTTATTTCAACTTCTCTGTCACTCTTCATTCTATATCTCCCAATGACTCACACACTGTAATAAATACATTTTCACAAATTCATTCAAAAATCGAAGGGAGTCACAACACAAACTTAATTCATGCATATGATAAGTAACCTGAAATGAACTGGAAATACATTTGAGTGTGGCAGCCTGTGGTGTTAGGCCGTTAGCTGGGTGGCTTGTCAGATGTAATTCACTTTCCATAGTCTTTGCTGTCACTCTCCACTGTAGTTTGATAGGCTCGTGCAGAGAAGCTTTGAGAAGAAAAAAAAACACATCCATAATGAAAAAGAAATCTGTGTCACAGGTAGAATGCGTTGATAATGTATGAGTAATGGTGCATGCATATGAAGCTGAGAAAATAGTTAAACCTGTGCTTCTGCCGCAGCAGATCACTGAAGCGAGCACTGGAAGACTACAGAAATATTATGATTTTAGTTTGATGTTTTCTTGTTTATGCAAAACTAGTATCTTTAGTAGTTTTTCTACCCTGCACATGAAGGATTGCCTAAGTTTTACTAAACATGAACTGTGCCAGTAGATGGTGCTGTTCTTCAGATTGACCTGTTGCTTTCAGAGGAAATCCAGCATTCCCTGCATCAGTACTGTTTGTATAACTTTGCTGTTATCTATAATGAGTTCCCTTTTTCAGAATTCTTCATCCAGTTCTCTTTACCAACATGCAGCTCAACACAGAAGTTCATCTCACATCCAAAATGCACTAATGCAACCAAAACACTTCATACACATCTCAGGATCAACCCGTGTACCCGAACACTGACAACATGTGTTTGCCAATAGTAACACTTTGTCATTCATTATTTATTGACCATAAAAATCACTAACAACAGGTAGCATTACAATAAGTGTCACTATTGTCTTTGTAAAAGTATGTTAGTTATTTATCATAAACCAAGATTCCATTACAACAAAAAGGTCACTTCTTTATTGCATGGATTGTACTACCTTTGTGCTATGTCACAGAGATTAATCAGAAATGCTTGAATATGCGTCAATAGGCTTTATTTTATTTGTGAGCCAATTTTGCATTGATTCATTCCAAATGCATTAATTAAGCTAAAGCAATTCCAGTAATGCAATACGAAACTATACATATTCACTATACATATATAGATATAGAAATACAACAGTGCTAGTCAACCCTGTGTTTTGCATTTCGCCACAAGTTCTCATCCACGTCTCCTCTTTCTACAACACACCTGAGAAAGAATCTTTTTCATGTCTGATCTATCCCTGGCAATCTTCTGCAGATATGTCCCAACACCCAGCATGCATTGTGTCCTGGTGATCATAAACTTTCCACCGCCATGAGGAAAAGATTTCCTCTATGGGGTTGGGGAATGGAGAGTAAGGTGGAAGGAAAAGTGACACCATCCTGGAATGGGCTGGGCCCCTATGGCACTAGATGAAAAGTCAGATGGATCACCAAAGTTGTTACAATTCATCCTGACAGGGACATAAATGTCGGTACCAGATTTTATGGCAATCCATCTAATAGTTGTTGAGATATTTCTGTCTGGACCACAGTGGTGGGCCGACCAAACAACACACAACATTGCCATTTCATTAGTGCACACGTTACAGATCTGATCATGGTTGCTCACAGCATGGCACCATGGGGGTGTCCCAACCCTGAAGACAACTATTATGACCTATTTCCTGAGATCTGCAACTTTTTTCATATACATATGTTTACATACATATATGTAAATAATGGCTTTCATTTCCTGTATTTCTGGACAGTAGATCTTGGCGTATACTTGGACATGAGATGTGATCTTTGTTTGGAAAAGGTTGGCAACCAGTGCTTTGCTTTTAAGCCCAGTTCAGACCAAAGATTCGCGACAAGACGAGTTGAAACTTGCAACTACTTGCACCGCGTCAGTCTACAACATTCTGAAACCTGCCACTTTACACCAATGTGACTAAACGAGGTGGTGTATCGTTTCCATAGCAACGACTCTCTGTACTTCTGTTCTAACTGCCGGCTTTTTTTTGTAGCTGGATAGAACTTGCAGCGTCTTAAAATATGAATAAGGATAGTGATAGTGAGTTACTTGCTACAGTTGCATTTCTATTATTGATGAAATGGCGAAAACATAAAAAAATGAGAGGGTCAAGGTGACCAGCTGACTTCGCTACGAGCTGATTGGCTGATGAAACAGGTGACGTGCCTTACATTCTAAAACCAGCCACTGGCAACTTGACAAGCTGAGTCTCAGGCGACGCCATCAGCCAGCTTGAGTCAAGCTGAGACGGGCCAGTTACTGCTGTAACATTCTAAAACGGTTTCATCTCGTCGTGAATCTTTGGACTGAACTGGCCTTTCGAGAGAATCCCAGCATCATCAGTTTGTATTTGAAAATAGTTGAAAGAAAACTAATTTGGGATTCTCTTGAGCTATATGTATTCGGATTACTGTCGAGACTCCTGGTGCATTTCATTAAGGCAGGATAATACTAATGTCCAACTTTAAGTTAGTTGAAGTATTGTTAATGTATCAAAAAACAAATGGAAATTACTGTTTTTAAAAGGGTGATTTATTGTTTACATTATATAATTAATTTGTCCATACTAATAACTAATGAATTTCTATTAAAAGATAGAATAGCAAACTGAAAGTAAACAGAAAGTAAAACATAAAGAGTGTTACACGAGTCCAACCCAAGGGGAACTCACAAGTTGACCTAAAAAAAAATAAAATAAAGGAAAAGGTCATGCTCCATGCAATAGCTAGTGTATCCAGCAATATATTATGTGCTTGTTACCTCAAAAAGGCTACAAGCTGAAATAAAGGTTGACTTTCATGTGGAGCTGAAGCGTATCAAAGAGGAGCTGTTACTGCAGAGAGTGGCGGGATCTGTTGGTGCAGAGACAGTGGGAGGATCTGTGGAAAAAACTAATGAAATCCACTGGAGAGCAGTGATCCACTGACCAGCCGCTGCCCTGCTGCTGCTCCCCATGGGATCAGAGCACTGAAAGGCAATGAAGCGAAAGATCTCTCTGATGGAGGTCCAACACAACGCTGCATGACTGATACGGTCTGCTCACAGGTCGCTAGCACGCCATTACTCTCACCTGTTCAGTCCAGTGCTCAGTGCTCCAAGGGCCACACATTCAAGCTGCATATTGCTTTAGTTTGAGAATGTGGCACAGTTTAGAATCCAGGCTTACATGAAGCCCAATAGTCCATAATTAACCATAATCATAGATCAACCAGAGCCTATGTTGAAATAGATTGCTCATTCACAGTAAAGGTTTTCTGTGAAAGGGGTGGTAAAAGCTTTATCTGTACAATAGGAAAATAATACTGTGACAGCCATGCAAACACATGGTTATCAAATGGATAGGAAAAACAAAATCATAACATTGCTGAAGACCTTGTGTATACTGAAGGGCAGGGATTCCAAAAGTCACAATTTTACCATATAAGGATTTACTTTTTGAATTAAATACTTTTGCCTTACTTCACTGAAAAACTGACTGCTAGTTGTTAGTGGTCAGTGTGGCTGAACCTGTCAACAGTTAAATAAGCTTAGTCACAACCAGCCCTCGTCAGGGGTTTCCCTACTGTGAGTGGTGAGAAGTCCTCTGTCATATTTCTGACTAAGTAGGACATTGAAAAGTGAACTTTTCCCTGACATTATCAACAATGTGATCACCAGTTACTTAACTGTTCACACAGCTAAAACACACTGTTGGCAAATGTTGGCTGTACCGTGTATGGCCAATGTGCTAAATTGTGGCTAAGATGTTATACGGATAGTCAGTGGTAATGTCTATAATATTAATTCCTGAATATTAAATGTTCATCTGCAATTTTCTGTAGTGGTCCCTGTAATATTTGTCCTTAAAGTGTACTGAAGTAGCATACCACAGCATGGTTAAGCTACGTTTGAGTCAAAAAAATAAATGCAGTTGCAAGAACAATACTTTCCACTCATATCTTAACAAGCAAATGACACTCAGTAATATTAAATGGTAGATTTTGTTAATTAGTCAGTATATTATACAGTTTAGATTAGATTCAACTTTATTGTCATTGTGCAGAGTACAAGTACAGAGCCAATGAAATGCAGTTAGCATCCAACCAGAAGTGCATGAATATAGTAGTATTTACAGAAAGTGCAGGTATAAGTATACAGTTGTGGTCAAAAGTTTACATACACTTGTAAAGAACATAATGTCATGGCTCTCTTGAGTTTCCAGTTATTTCTACAACTCTGATTTTTCTCTGATAGAGTGATTGGAACAGATACTCCTTTGTCACAAAAAACATTCATGAAGTTTGGTTCTTTTATGACTTTATTATGGGTTAACAGAAAAAGTGACCAAATCTGCTGGGTCAAAAATATACATACAGCAATGCTAATATTTGGTTAGATGTCCCTTGGCCATTTCCACTTCAATTAGGCGCTTTTGGTAGCCATCCACAAGCTTCTGGCAAGCTTCTGGTTGAATCTTTGACCACTCCTCTTGACAGAATTGGTACAATTCAGTTAAATTTGTTGGCTTTCTGACATGGACTTGTTTCTTCAGCATTATCCACATGTTCTCAATGGGGTTTAAGTCAGGACTTTGGGAAGGCCATTCTAAAACCTTAATTCTAGCCTGATTTAGCTATTCCATTACCACTTTTGATGTGTGTTTGGGGTCATTGTCCTGTTGGAACACCCAACTGCGCCCAAGACCCAACCTTCGGGCTAATGATTTTAGGTTATCTTGAAGAATTTGAAGGTAATCCTCCTTCTTCATTATTCCATTTACTCTCTGTAAAGCACCAGTTCCATTGGCAGCAAAACAGCCCCACAGCATAATACTACCACCACCGTGCTTGACGGTAGGCATGGTGTTCTTGGGGTTAAAGGCCTCACCTTTTCTCCTCCAAACATATTGCTGGGCATTGTGGCCAAACAGCTCGATTTTTGTTTCGTCTGACCACAGAACTTTCCTCCAGAAGGTCTTATCTTTGTCCATGTGATCAGCAGCAAACTTCAGTCGAGCCATAAGGTGCCGCTTTTGGAGCAAGGGCTTCCTTCTTGCACTGCAGCCTCTCAGTCCATGGCGATGCAAAACACGCTTGACAGTGGACACTGACACCTGTGTTCCAGCAGCTTCTAATTCTTGGCAGATCTGCTTTTTGGTGGTTCTCGGTTGACTCTTCACCCTCCTGACCAATTTTCTCTCAGCAGCAGGTGATAGCTTGCATTTTCTTCCTGATCGTGGCAGTGACAAAACAGTGCCATGCACTTTAGACTTACAAACAATTGTTTGCACTGTTACTCTTGGGACCTGCAGCTGCTTTGAAATGGCTCCAAGTGACTTTCCTGACTTGTTCAAGTCAATGATTCGCTTTTTCAGATCCGTGCTGAGCTCCTTTGACTTTCCCATTGTAGCGTTTGTGGGCGTTTGTATCCAATGAGCCCTATTTAAATTGCCTCAGAGAAGTCACCAGCTGTAGTCACTCATAATCACTCACAAGAAGTTAAGAGGCCATGCTATGAAGCTCATTTCATTGACACAACTTTCTAAGTCACCAAAATTGCTAATTCATGTTGCTGTATGTATATTTTTGACCCAGCAGATTTGGTCACATTTTCAGTTGACCCATAATAAAGTCATAAAAGAATCAAACTTCATGAATGTTTTTTGTGACAAAGGAGTATCTGTTCCAATCACTCTATCAGAGAAAAATCAGAATTGTAGAAATAACTGGAAACTCAAGAGAGCCATGACATTATGTTCTTTACAAGTGTATGTAAACTTTTGACCACAACTGTAGATGATGATGCTCTTGTGTTAGTCAGGGTATACAAAATGAACCAAAATCCACATTCACATAGTGTTCCTCTGACTCAGATGATTCTTAATAACACCTTTCACTGGCTGGTATCTTTTGAATATATTTTCCAAAGCATGCTGAAAAGAACAGTTTTCTGCCAATGCCAGAGCAACCATGTGCCCACCATACTATGCCTGTTTGTCATAAGTGACAGAGGAAAGAAAAGCGCATTGTAAGCCTCTTGATTGAATAGTTTAGTGTAATAGCGAGAAAAAGTACAACTCATAGAACATTGTAGAAACTAGATATCACAGAACATTTTCTCAAAAAATGTCTTTAGCTGATGCAAAATACTTGTATTAAAGGTTAAGAGAGGTAATTATAAAGGAATCTTAAAAGTACTTTCACTGTATATTTTATCACTTACATTTTATTTTGGAGCAGTCCCCTATAGTGGCCAAGCTGCCATCTATTCATCTAAGGTTTATCGATTGATTGGTTTATTGACTGATACTAAAGTGTTTTTTTTCAGGGTTCTACTACTGTAAATGAAATAAAAAGGTGTGACTTAATTCTCAAGCGATAATTTGATAGTAAAACTGAATCAGATGACTGAGTAATGACCTGTATCAGTCCGGTGACTGTAATGTGGAGGAGTCACTAGTACTGCCAAACCAACTGGAAATCAACACCCAGCTGTACATCTCTGCACACCAGAAAAGGAGCCACTTTTAGCTCTTTGGTTTTGGTTTTCTGGCTAACAGACTGTATTACAGAGTCTCGCAGCTCTCATCTATCCCGATGAGCTGAGTGCAGTATCAGCCTAGCACGAAACAGTGGCAGAGTGGCAGGTGGAGAAAGGCTAGCAGCTAGTTAGCTAAAGACCCAGACATGTTTTTCATATTCTGTGGTTGAATTATTCAGAAGAACTGATGTTACCAGTGTACTTCTAAGTGGAAGAGGTTATTCATAACCTTGTCTTCGTTGTAAGCCTGATACTTCAATATAATACTACTTCATCATTTTGAATGTTAGTTGTTCCATTATTCATTTTAGAAACTCTTTTTGCCACAGTTTTGCCCCACCATCACGGATAATTGATTTGATCTCTTTTATATTTATATTATCATACTTTATCAATGTATTTGTAATAATTTTGCTTTATCATTTTAGTACTGCTCATAGAAACTAGTGTGGGCATAGTTCCATGTCCTTATCAACAAAACAGATTTGCACGTCAGACAACCAGTTCATACAAAATGCTGTACTTACTATATAATATGGATCACATACAAACCATATAAGCTTTACATTTCACTTTTTGAAACTAGTTAAATGGCACAAACAGAAGTCTTAGAAAATAAATGTGTCTGTTCTCTGTCAGTATGAACAGTTAGTGCCCACAAAGCCTTAAGTCTTATAAAATGAAAACGTCATCTTTGATTATGATTATTACACAGGGTAAAGGATGGACTCAGACAACTGGGTTGCATTTGAATATGATTTTTGGGCCATTTTAGATTTTGATAAGTTGAAATGTATCAGAATGTACTTAAAAGAGTGCTTACGGTAGAATTCTCTATTAGAAAAGACTAGTGTTTAATATCTTCATCCACTTATCTGTGAAGGATTTGGGTCCTGCGTAGAAAGCCAAGTCTGGTACTAGAAACTGCTGGCACTATTTACTGGCATGCTGCAGATACTGTTTGCATCGGTGCCATTTCCAATCTGAGGGACCCAAAGGTGTCAAGTGTTGTGACCCCATTTAAAATAGCATTGATCATTTGCAAGGCTGCCATGGCCAGCTTCCTCTCAAAGTCATTAGTGTCATCTGTTAGCAATAATTAATGTGAATAGGAAATAATTGCATAAGGGAGCTGGGGACTAAAGTGATTTGGTCCATTCATTGATATTCACCTATTATTTGATTATCCGTGCTAGCCTTTATTTCACGAGCACTGTGGGAGAAGGCCACATTTGACCATGCTTGTGCGGATTAATCTTGGAACTAATTACAGTCAGTATGTCGAGGGGTATCAGAGATTTGACACAAGTGATACAGTTTAACAAAACCCTCAATCAGAGCGGTGCTGTGCTTAAAGTCAAGGGCACATTCAAGGGCTTTCGAGATGTTTTTTGTCCTCTTCATATATTTCAATGTTTCTCCACTTTTTCCACAGATTATGTCCCTTTGAGCACCAAAGCCACATCCAAATACTTGTCATGTAAAAAATGTGCTAAAGGCCTATTAAAAAAAAAACAGGATAAACACTATCTGAGGGTTGGAAGAAATAATCAGTTCTCTGGATATATATACCTAAACCTGTTACATATGCATTCTGCAAGTTGTTTTCGTTACAGTAAGTAATGAGTCACACTGGATGTATTCAGCATCAAATCAAATATCAAACATTTAATAGTGATCTATTTTTAAGGACAATATCAGTATTGACATGCCCTTGCAGTTTTTCTGCTATTACCATTTAGTCATTCAGATGCTCAGAGGGTTCTGTAAATAGAAAGATCACAAGACCATTATTCACAAAATATTTAAAAGCTCAGTGCCAGGCTTTTTCTACTCAAAAGTACATCTATGTCGCGGCTAAAAGGAAAAGTAAATGAATAAATAAATGTATGACACATCTAAAAATAACAGTGCTAAAATGAGTTGGTTTTGTGTAACTGTTTTCTGTCTGGCTGTGGAAGATCTGTGGTGCTTTATCATACTTTGCAGAGCACTTTATACTGCATCCATTTGTATGAAATGTGCTATGTGAGTAATGATTTTTCTTGTCATATAATTATTACTATTGTTATTATTTATTATTATTAGTAGTGGTGACTTTTAAAGGGGATTACCAATTTTTAATAGAAAACCAGCGTTACAAGCTGTGAAGTGTTAAAGACGTCGTCGTTTACCAGGCTGGAGAGTCTAACAAAAGATGCTATCAAGTTGCATTATGGGACATGCATAATCCAAAGTTTTTAGAGCTTGACACATACTAAAGACTTAAAGTCAGGACACCTCGGCCTCCCTTGCATCAATTTTGACCATTTGTTTTTTACACTTGTCTCTGGCATGTCCCCCAACTTTATAGTGCAATGGCAAATTGCTGGAACACTCCTTTAAGAATTACAATATAGCTTCATGGGAGGGATTGTATCCACTTATCATCAATGTGTATATGTCAAGGCCTTAGATACACCTTCGCATGAAAACAGGCTCAGAGCCTTGTGTAAATAAATCATACTATCTCTACATCCATCCAGCCTTCTCAGTCAGCATAATACAGTATCATATCAACTGGTGGGTCTACAGCTTATGAGGGGTTCCCCACAGAGCATATGCTATTATGCTGGTGCTTTTATCCCAGGCACCTCACAGCACCATGACTTCATACATTTTTATGTTAGATTTAGTAATGGAAATCTAACCAACCGCTAACCCTGGCAGTTCTGGAGATTTCTCTACCAACTAAACTATACTGTACTATCACAGTTGATGTTGTTGTATGCAGTATAGGATATCAGCATGTGACAGTGCAAGTCCCATCTTACATGAACATCACCACCTGTGATTATAAAAAGCTAGGATAATTATAGTACTACAGTATATGTGAAGTACTCAGACATTCATCTGCCCAGCAGCAGCACAGTGTATGTGGGAACATGTCACCCAGTGCACCAGTGTGGCTCACTGATGTGTTTTTCAGTTTTGGACAACAATGGAGCTCCATGGCACAGAGGAAGATGGATAGACAGACAATACTTGTCAGTGGGATCAATTCACTGTTGTTTTGGGGATTTTAAAACGGATTTGTTGACAACAACTAAAAATAGAATATTGACACCCTCATTCTTTAACTTTTGCATTACTCACATAAGTGTCAATACTAGTGTGCTTTTTAGAAACATTCAAATTGAACTGCATACAGTTTTTCCTCTCATTTCTGGTTACTATCCACATGGGTAAAAGTGTAAAATCATGGCTTGTTTGCAACATTGAAGTGGTAATTCTCCATTAAGGCATTTTCACATTCACTGCCTCAGAACCAGGCTTCTGATCAGCAGACCATTCAGACACAAGGACAATAGCTTCCATGGACTTTTGAGTTCACTTTAAATTTCACAATCTCATCAAAATTCGTCCATGCGTCCCCCTGAACCGCCCAAAGCAAGGTTACACTCACTCAACCGCTCCTCAGACCACAGCTTTTTCCACTCTAGTCTTTGAAACAGTTACCATCTTCACTGCTCTCACCTCACTATCACACGCACCAACTACCACCTCATCCACCTCCTTGTCTTATGGTCCCTTGTCATTAATACTTTCTGCTCATCTACACCTTGCTGTCTTCCTTTTTTACATCACCTTCACCTCCTCTGCCCTCTTTCCTTGCTGCTGCTCAGTGTTGTGCCTGCTGGGCTGGGCTCTAACTAGATGCACTGCTGTTCACTTTGCTGTCAGCATACAGAGAGAGGAGGGAAGCAGGAGTGAAATGGTGGAAAACAAGCAGACTGCACTGGCTAGTACTGCAGCTCTGCATGGTGAGGTGCAGGATTGCGGTTGTAGTGGTGAAACACAACTGAATGTGTTACTGACCACAGACATAATAAAATGTATCTGACAAATATGTTAATATAATATAATATGTTGATATGTTGACGAATAAAAGCCAGGCATTTTTGCTTAAGGAAAGCCAATTTAGCTCTTGAATCACATGATGTAAAGTCAAGTGAAACTTGTTTTAAATTTAGAGCTTAGTGCAAGCAATCCTTATGTAAGAGGCCAGTGAGGAAGGCTGTTGTTTGTGTTGTACAATGCATCTGTGTTGTAAATCTTCCTGCTAGGCAAAAGCAAATGGATTTTCACACACTTCAAAAGGGGTAAATAAATGTGACTTTGTTATACGAGTTCACACAGCAACAAAATCAAATGCTGTTTAAAGCACTTCAAAGGGGCAAATAAATTTGACTTTATTATATATTTGCCTTTATCTTTCACTGCAGCCCTCCCAGGAAGTTTATCTGGAGAAAGAGGCACCTGCCGCTGCTTAAAAACCTTGCAGTCCTGGGTCTCTCAAGTGTCGCTCTGCCGCTGAATTCCAATAACATTGTGACAGACGACCGTGTCACAGAGCGACCAGACTTTTAAAAGCTAGGGCTTTCTGTCACAGAGACACAGGGAGACAACGTTGCCGTTGTAAACAGTCCAACCATTTACATGATGAAACATCCAGAGGAGTCACAGTCTAATCATAGAAATAAAGTAGCGCATTGTCAGAGCTCATCTCATGCACCACATGCAGTGGCCCATCATTGGATATATCTCATCATATATCCAATGATGGGCCACTGCATGTGCTGAGCATATGACAGTTTGCTAAGCCCTAGGCTAAGCCCTCAAATTTTGTAATCATTTTTGAAACAATGTGTCCGTGATTTCAGACAGAGGTAGACAAAAGCATTTACATTTTCGGCCGGCAACCGTTGATTTTGTCAGTTGAAATGACAACTGTCACTAGCAGATTTTATTAGCATGGCTATAGCTAAAAAAGCCAACGTTTATGTTAGCTTCATAAATTTGTTGGAAATGAGAACCCTGTAAAGGAGGTCTAAAATATACACTGGATGGCTACATCATACGAAAACTTTAAGGCTAAAGCTGCATGACCCAGGAAAAAAGTCGGCATCCTCACCAGTTGATGGTCCATCTAGAAGACATGAACACAAATAAATGGCATTGTTCTTGCATTGCAGTGCAGAGCTAGTTAGTCTTACTGTGTTCAGACAGAACGCTAAATGAAGTTTAGGCGATGCGCGACTGCATACATAGTTAATGGAAATGAAGTGAGTAGACAGGAATTTGCAAAGGGCGGTGCGAATGGAAGAGAAGACAGAGTTTCTGGTGAGTTCTGAGTTCAGTCAGTGGCTGAGCTATCACACAAACACTCCCACAGACACACTCCATGTATTTTGCTAGCTAGCTGCAGCTAATATCTGTGTAGTCGGTACGTTTGTGCAGTCCGTGTTTATTCGGCCCAAACAGGCAATGTACCAACTGTACAAACATTAGCTGTACAGTCTTACGGTGACCAGACGTCCCGGTTTGTCTGGGATTGTCCCGGTTTCAAGATGGGTGTCTAGAGTCCCAATAAATATCAGTAAAACACTAAAATGTCCCGGTTTTCAGCATTCACTACGAAATTGTCCTGGTTTTCACCACAATTAAAACAATAATTATTATACATGTTTTCAGGGCTTACATAAATGTTTATCATGTTGTGTCCCACTCATTACTTTTACATATTACCTAACCCATAAAAACATTGCACCACACGTCTGAATTCAACACTGATTTGTCTGTATGTGTGTCAATCAAAATGTGTTGCTGTCAAGGATGTTGCTAATAGGCTATGACGCTTGCGTCTCTTTCTGACAGAACGTCCTTCCTTCGTAAAGTACCTGGCAATGAAAATGCTGCGTTAATGGTGTTGAAAGGTGCGCTCGGTAGACATGCTAAGCACTGAAATAATTGTCCCCCATCCTGATGAAAACGCCTATGGTGTGTAAGCGCGTGCATGTGCGCCTGCATGATGGTGGCTGCGAACATGAAAACTTGTATATAGACATGACTTGTATATATTATATTATATCATTATTTTGTATAGTATATCTGTGTAAGTACATTGAGAGCAATAAAAAAACTGGAGTCAAATTCTTTGTCTGTGTACACATACTTGGGCAATAAAGCTGATTCTGATTCTGAAAATGCTTCCCTTATTCATGCACCTTCTATTTGTGCTCACTTGCCTCTAATCTTGTGCACATTGCCTCAGTAAAAGACTAGACAGTAAAATACACAGACTGGAAACAACTAGAAAGAACAGAGTTGTTCCCACTCTCTCTCTCTTTTTTATGTTTTGTTGTGTAATGCAATGCACGACACCTCACTGTAACCTCGCTGTAACCTCGCTCGAAGTCAGGCAACGTGACTGGGAACAGGTGTGCAGTCACAGTGATTAAGGAACCTAACAAGCATATCTCGTAGTGGAAAACAAATTTTCCATTTCAATAATTCATACATAATTACTTCTGTGTTATCTGGCAAATTGATACATGGCCAGAGTGTCTCCAATCTCAAACCCTCCATCACTGATCACCAATGGGGACAATGAAATGACCTGTGTCGCATTGTTTTCGAGTACTCTCTGCATCTGTAACAGAGTGTAGAGCCTAATGGATTTTGGCTTCTTTGCTCCCAAGTACAAAGGCCATGATCTCTTGATGCAGTAATCACACTGCTCATCTGATCTCAGAGGCCAGGCTCATCACTAAGACAAGTGAGCAGCCCAGGTTCTTTGGAGAAAAGGGGCTTGTGAGGAACAATGAGCTACATTATGCAACTATTTTACCTTAAAATAACAGCTTCAGAATCATTTTCATGGTACACTGACTTGTAATAGGGAAAATGGCACCTCTTTCATTCCCACTCCACGCCTCGAACGCCTGTTCTTGCACTATGTAACTTGGGTTGAGCGGGTACGATCTCCCGCGAGAAGTGCGTAACGTTTTACTGCACTACGTCACACATGGGTCTAGCTCGGTATTCTCAGTACGGACATCATGGCAGAGGTGAAGAGACTGAAGAGGACGTTGACGGAGGAAGCTAAGAAGAAAAAAAGGAAGGCTGGACAGGAATAAATCTCAGACTGGCTTTTAGTCGTTGGTGAGAGCTTCGTGAAATAAAAGGCTGCAAGACAGACGCCGAGCTGGCCTTCTTGCTGTTGGACTACTAAGTAATTTTAGCTAACTTGCGTTGTCTTGTGTTGTTGCTCTTGCTTGATGTTTGGCTGTGTTAGCAAAGTTGTTGACTCACTAGTTTTTGATTATAAGCCAAGTCAGCCCACCAAATCCAAATACTTCAGCTTGTCAACAAATGCACGTGTACAGCTGTCCATGAGGGGGAACTGCACTCCGAAAACTGTAGGGGCGCCAAGTCGCAAAAAATACCAATTCTTATATAATATTGCTTTAAATCACACCGTGTCTGGCACATTGAAAGTGCTCCACATAGAAAGATGTTTGAGACACCAAAAACATGTCTGAAAGCTAGTACAAATAATTTAAGTATGCTGAGGTCTATTTTAGTGTTTAAATAAACAAGTTTTATAAATACAGTATATATCAGTGTTTTGGGTATAGCTTCCCATCCTGAGCGAGGCATGAATTCAAAATGGCTGTTGTGGTAATAGATTCAATGCAGATCATCCAACATGTTATTCCTACTGAACAAACTTAAAAGGGAATTAAAAGCAGTTTGTCTCAAAAGAACGTTAAACCCACTGTAGGATCTTTTGCTGCCATTTGATGATAGTATCAAAAAGACTCTGTGACAGACAGCAGTGCATGCTGATACACAGGGGAGGGCCCGTACCCCCCTTGGCTCTGACACTGAATGAATGGGCTAAAAGCAACAAATAGTCATTTAAAAAATCCACATATAGTTGCTTTAAAGCTGCAATAATCAATATTTCCATACTAGCTATGGGTCAAATCACTTGGTGTAATGTTACAACTTTACTGTTTTGGTCCTGTCAACCAGTTTCCAGCCGCAGCAGGCAGCTGTTTTTAGTGAACAAATTCTGATAAACCACCTTCCCACAATGCTACCTGCCCATCACCAAACAGCAGGCAAACAAAGTTAGCAGTTAGCTAGTTAACATAGTGGAGTATTTATCTGCTAAAGAGCCAGATATTTCAAGCAGGAGTTGGTGGAGACCAAAACAGAGCTTGAAGGAAAGAGAATATTGGACAAAAAACACTAGTCCAAGTGAATGCTAATGTCTGCTGGATAAGTAAACTGGCATCTGTTTTGTAACACGCACACCGTTAGCATGTTTATAATGAGGTGATAATATGTAAAAGTTGTATTTTCAGCAGCCAAATAAATCAATGAAGAGTGTCTTAATGAATTCAACATTTTGTGTACCAATGTTGTCATGTGAACAAATCATCATCTTACCTACAAATTCCTTAACCTGCCTAAAAACTCCCAGCCTTCAGTGAATTTATCATTTATTCATAACCACAAACGAAATGTTGTTTAGCCGCACTGCGGGTGTTCACAGCAGGAAATCACATCCGTAACTCTTCTCAGGAAGGCAACAATTAAAGTACCCCAAACTTTGAAATCAATGATTTAAATGCAAGGCTTGTTCTCAAAACTTTTGTTTGTGACTTTACTGGAGACAAATGTAACAACTGTAGTTAATATTCAAGCTTTAGGCATGAGATAATTATCTTACACTACTAATGTAGCCTCCTGGATAACTGGGAATGCTGCATTAGTGGATCAAAGGCAGCATTTGGCAGATAAAAGGTTTTTTTTCTCATGCTGCCAGCAATGTTTTGTTATTAACATTTTTTTTAAATTAAACATTGGAAATCCATCTTGTGGAACAGTGAAATTATCTAGTAAGATTTGGAATTCACCATCCACAGTAACAAACGCATGACAATAAAGTCTATTTTCTACCCTAAAAATGATAAATACATTAAATAACTATAATATATAACTATTTTACTGAGTGTTTAATCAGAGGAAGAATCTTGTTTAAGCAGAGGAAACTCTGTTTTCTCTCCTTTGATAAATATGTACAGATTTATCTGAAAAATTATACAGCAACTAGTTAATGTCACATTAAGCAATATTTTTTGTATCTGTACTGACTCAAATGATTTAAAAATTACCTGTACTAGAAACACCTGGAGCCCAACCAAGAAAATGACACAAAATATGACCACACATTAAAAAGAAATCTGTGATATGATTAATACTAGGACTGTCTCAAACTCAAGAAATTTGGCCAACTAATAATATTTTTTTCAACTCATAAAAACATTAATTTTATACCACCACTGCATGGATATTCTGTCACCTAAGGTATATAACACATAACGTTCCAAGAGACAACCAGACAAACAATATAAAATGTTAAATCAACAGTAAATTAACAATGAAGCCTTGTTTTAATCAAGCTCTAAGAAAAAAATGTCTGCAGTGATACATACAGTTCAACAAAGACAGAATTCCCCTTTTAACAGAGTCTGCAAGGTTGCCCTTTACAGAAAAGGTTAAAGATGAAGGACAGCATTTCCTGCTCTGCTAGGCTCGCAGCATACCTAATGACCTGGTATGGGAATTCCTAGACTTTCCATGACAATTTCCATGAAGCTGGAAAAAGGAATTTCTGCAGTGTTCATGCAGTTTATTCAAGTTTTGTTTATTAATTACCAATTCTGTCTGTGATGTCAAACTGGTCCCCTGAATACAGATAGCTTGAGTTTGTCAGAGGAGAGGAATCATGCTGGGAACCCTGACAATCCAAAGAGACCTTTAAAAACAAAGCAACTTGAAACTTCTCGCCTGCCTACTGCATAATGATTGTGACTCTCTGCAAGGGAGAGAAGAGTCATTTCATTAGAATTTGAGTAGTTTAGGAAAGTTTTGGCTGAAATTTTACCAGCGCTCTGGTCAAGACCAATTATGGATCTAAGTTTAAGCTGTGGCCAAGACGAAGAAAGAGAATCAATACAAATCTAAATTTAATACGTGAAAATACATTTTGCATATGAGTCATTACTAAAGTATGTCTTAGCTGTCAATCTAACGTCACTTCACAATGAACTGTAAACTGTACCCTTGGACTCTTGGAAAGTTTACTACAATTCATTTTAAAGTATGAAGAAGGTTCTTCAGGCAGCCAAAGTACGGACTCTGCCTTTATCGCAATAAAACTTGCAATTTAATGGACATTTCAAGATGTATAATAGACTAAAAATTGTGGAGAAAAGAGATAGAGGCAGAACTCAATATACATGAGGGTGTTTGGGATTGTTGGAGAGTTCTCTGTGTGTGCACTTCCACCGAGTAAAGCCATGAAAATCGTGTCTCTCTGTAATGTTTATGGCACAATTTCAATGCTGAAGAAAAGCCTGATGCTTCAGTTGTCCTGTGTGCGGTGGTAGCTTATATAACTTATATTCATCAAGGAATGGCTTTGTTGCTTCCTCTAATTTGGCATAACATTAGAGTTGGCAACCCTGAATTGATTGTGAACAGTATGTAAACACACAGCTGGTCTGTAAGCTGCCAGCTGAAAAGTTGATCCAGTTATACTACCATAATAACGGCATTTCAAGGTTGGAATATATCTATGGCAGTTCATGATAATGTTAATGAGGTTTGGAGAAGGCGTCTTTGTTTCACTGTATAGTCTTCAGTAAGTGAACTTACAACCGCACACAATCCTGAGTTCCCACAGGTATTTTTCCTGGGAAACCGAATTCTTGGGAAATACCGGGATCTTAGTTCCCAGCATTGAACCTTGTACAGAATGTGAAGGTGAAGAGCATTGCATTGTAAGAGCAACAGAACCAATCAATCAAGAATCAAGAGATATGTGTACCTTAATGAAAATGCTAGAATGACTGTGGTCATTGGAGAAAATATGTGTCTCTATGCCTTGACCAGTAGTTTCCATTCAAATGTAGCACATATTCGAACCGAATTTCCAGAAAACTGGCAAGAGAAAATGCTAATTCATGCAGGTTTCCATCCACAACTGTTATGCAAATGTTAGGGGTAAGAGATAAACAGTTGGTGGCGCTAATTCTCCAGTCCCATTAAACTATTGCAGAAGAAGGCACAATGAGAAGATGTTATTAAAAGAGTCAAACCTCAAATGATAAAACCATGTGGAAAACATGATGGAAGTATGGCACACGACTTTATTTAAGTAGTTTAAAATAGGTAGGTCTATATAGCGATCATAGGGCGCAATAATGAGGCTCTTACTCCAGTGCACTCCACTATACCCTAAGACAGGCATTGTATCAAAAATGTAGCACGGAATATGGAATGGCTATGGCAGGAGTGAAATATGTGCCTACGCTGGCAGTCTGTTGAGTGGCCTTTTGGTTGTCTTGATGCTTTTTCCCTTTAACATGGCTGACCAGAGCCACTTCCAGCATGTTACCAACGTCAAACGTTTTGGTGCAGAGTCTACATCCAGCATGTATTATATTTGTCGTTCGAAAGCCATACAAACACGCACTTCCCAAGCATTTTTGCAGATAAGCAAGCTGCTAGCGCTTGCTAACTTACGCTCATTAGACATTCCTACCGCCAACTAGCTGCATACGCCAATGTGTATCTATTGACGTGATACTATTGACGTTTCAATGGTCACGCAGCATAGCACTAGAATTAGTAATACAAGCAACATATTTCATGTAACGTTAGACATGTTTTGGGATTTTTATGAACATATTTTGAACAATAGCCAAAACAATGTATATTCAAAACTTTTCCAAAACATTCTGTTAATTCCAAACCATTTCCAGGCCTGAAAAAAATTTCTAATTTCATAACTTTTCCAGGAATTTCATGACCGTGGGAACCCTGGGCATATATGTTTGGTTCTTGTATTATTTTGAGGAACATTACAGCCTCGTCATCACTTTTTGCCTCCTACTAATCAAGGTACATATAGTGTTTCATACTCAAAAAATAAATGTTCGAATATGACCTTGTGCTATGTGATGCAATTACAGTAACATATGGATACTAGTCATATTGAGGAAATATCCAAAATCCATATTCTGGAGATAAAAAGTGGTCCGGAACCTCACTTGCTCCATATATGATATCTGGCAATGTTTGGATCGGTGAGTATCCAGCATGGATTTCTTCGTATGGGTTTTGGTGCATTGATAAGAAAATAATAAACACTCTGTGTGGAATTTCTTTTGATGTGTCATCCCACCCTGGCCAAAAGTGAGAAAGACAAATGTATGAAAACCTCTCCTGGCTTTCCTTTCATTCTGGTGCTCCTAATCTGTCTCTGTTGCTACTTGCTAAATACAGAATATAGACCCGAGACTACATCCCTACAACTTACCAGAAATAATGAAGACATGTGAACAAGTTGCACACTGCACCAGTATTTGCAGAGCTGTAGCTATTCAATAGCACAGCACACACTTGAAGTGCGTTTGTAATTGGCTTCAACAAGCATGCGTATTCCTGCTGGTGCGATGACAGTGAGAGATCCTCGTTACAGTTCAGTAACCCAACGTTTCTGTCAATTACAGCTTACGCATTTTTGGAAATGAAGGGCTAACAAGCTGGGCTCGACCATCCATTGCAGGGGTTTTCTTTCAATATTCAGCTCAGAATGCAAAAAGAATCATCCGTCCATCAGAAGTATCATTCATCATCAATTATTTATGGTAGAGCTGGCCAGTTGACTTGAGATGACATGCAGTAAGTTTCACTACAGGAGACATGTTTCTGTCCATTGCAACACATCTCTGTTGTAGGAACAAGTGTATTATTATTTGTTTGTCATTTGCTGTATAGTTTCTCTGTTTTATAATAAATCCTTGGTAAACTCAAACCAAAATTAATTCAGATTTTGAGAGATTCAATATTTTGGAGATACTCTGTGATGCAATATGCATATAGATATATATCAGGTTTGGAAATGAAGTCTTCTACACTAAAACAAGCCTACTAGTATTGTGAAGGTATAGATAGTATGACCATTCACACTTTTAACACACTTCTAAATGGATTTGATCAGTGTCCATCCTGCCAGCGCTGTGCAGCATGAGAGCAGCGCTGCCTCATTATTGTTAGATGCTGGTCAAAGCAGCCAAATCGCGCCCGTCGGCAAGGTTACATTAACAAACCTGTGGATCAAAGGATTGCTGGAGGAAAAGGTTAAAAGAAAATTAATCTTTACAGGGTGCTGTCATACTGAATATCACTGAATGTTGTAAAGAAAGGAAAAAGAGGGAGGAAAAAACACACATAACTGCAGTTTGTTAGTTTACTGGGGTCATGGTTAAAAGGAGCATTTCACAAATAAAGAAAGACATTTTTTAGTGTTATCATAACTTGCTTGAATACTAATTGCTCTGACATTTGCTGTGCTAAACAGACTCTTTGCTACAAAATTTCATCAGCATTTAATGAACTTATTTGACTTGCCTACCCCTGCCTTGGTGATACTGTATATCTAGCAAGCAAAACAACTTTCCAAGGCTGTTGCTGTCATGAGGAATGACTGCCCTTAAAATGTTGTAGCAACTTTCAGGCAATAGATAATAAGAAAACAAATGTTTGCAGGTTTCATTGCTGTGTGAGTGTCACAGTGCTGAAAGAGTGTGGTATAATCATTGTTCACCTGCTGGAGAGATTTAAGACTGACTGCGTAGTGGAGCTAACAACCTAACCCTAAACTTAAAGCTCCATTAACTGATTTTTTTAGATGCTGGGGGAAACTGAACAAGCTAAAAACAAAATACTGACATTATCACCTTATAACGTTTTTTATGGCTAACGTGTTAGCAAACAATTGCCTATTTAAACATCCAGCAGACACAGAGCAACATTCGCATTCATTTGGAGTTGTGTTTCTGGCCACTTGACGAATGTAAGTGCAATATTCATTCCCCTTTCAGCTCTGTTTTGGTCTCCACCAACTCCTGAGAAAAATATTAGCTGCTAAATGCGCCATAGTGTTCACCAGCTAGTTGCTAACTTGTCTCCTCTTTAGTGGTGGGCAAGTAGCGTACAGTGGGTTTTTAGAATTTCTTTGTTGTTGTAAATAGATGCCTGTTGTGGTTGGAAACAATGCTAATAAGAGAAAACCAAAACAATGAGCTAAAAGATGCTAAAATTCTACATAAAGCTGGGAGGAACTGCAGAGTCGTGTGATAATTCTCTGTGGGTTTGTCACTACAAGTGATACATGTCAAAGTACACACAGTCATGTAGTCAATGTTTTGTATAAAAACATTTGTTAGTGCAGCTTTAAAGCTCTACAGTGCAGTTAGTGACGAAGCTCAGGTTTTAACCAATTATCCCAACTTTCTACGGTTGAGAGAATTCCAATTAGAGAAACATGTGCAGCTCTGTCTCTGTATTCTGTACTGTCACTTTCCAGCTACAGCTGGATTAGACGTTTGGCTCACTATTAGGCTAAATTCTGACATGATTAGCATACAAAAAGACAGCAGTAAGGGATGGTAATGCTTGTTTGATGACCTACAGTGCACTGGAGCATGCTACTTTGACACTAACTACTACACTAGTTAAGAAAGGAAGAATATAAGGCTCACATAACCCTAACCCTAACTATAAATTCAACAGTAAAACTGTACATCCTAACAATTTCAATGAAAATGCATCCTGGGTAGATTTCTCTCTCTTTGTGGTCCTTTTTCAAGTCAGTAACCTTTAGAAGTAGAACACTGCTCATGTAAAATTCAAACAGCCTTAAAGCAGGACTGTCAGTGTCTGTTTGTATCCATTGCGCCATGTGTTCCTACCTGGGAGACAGGAATTGTGGACATTTTGACACGTTGTTGAAACAGCACACTCAGTATGCGGTTTTGCTGCTCCAAGTCAAACACACGGGTCCGCAGCTTCACACATTCCTCTTTCAAGTCCTAGAAACCCCCCAAAGTGGAGAAAAAATGGACAGATAACTGAGACTGACGGGGATACTTCAGAGAACTACACGTGTATCAGACGCTGATTTAACAGGAACAGGACACAATGCTGTATTCATGCAAGATGCACATGACAGTGCTCTAAAACCTGGTATATGTTAAAAAACTAATGTGGATCATAGGCATTTTGTTGGTGAATCCTCACATTACAAGACTGCTTTCTGTTTATAAATATAGATATATGCTCTATGATGTATTTAAAGTATCATTATGTGATCTGGCATTATTTATTATTTATACCTATGCTTAGTTACCATAAACAAATGATTCCATATTCAAAGGTGTGAAGATAATAAATATATGTATGTAATCATTGTAGTGAGGTAGTTTTGAAGTGCTCATGTACTTAACTTGAGTATTTCCATTTAGTGAGACTGCTTGAACTCCACTACATTTATCTGATGGTACAGCCTTCAGATAAATGTAGTTACTTTGCAGCATAGGGTCCAAATGCTTACAACCAACAATGGAAGCAAAAGGGAAACCTTCTTCATGGTCAACATTTTAGTTTGATACATACTTGAATGTTTAAATATTACTTTCACATTTATTTATTCCACTGTGGTGGTAGATACATTTACTTAAATTATTTAAATGATAGTGCTGAATATAAATTATAGTAAACTCTTGGTGACACTATTAGTATCAACATTAGGACTACATTCTCCCATCCTGGGTGCCTCTTCATGTATACTTTCTTTCACTTTGCTTTTATGTGAAATTTTGATGAACTCTTAAAACTTCAACTCTATTTTGTGATAGAAAGCATAACAGCATCCAAACCAGTGGTTCATAGTGAACAATGGCATACACATAGAAGGAGATCGTGACATCTTTGCACCAAAAAAAAAGGATTTTAGATTTTGTTTTACTTTGAAAGATCACGAGGTAAGACATGCGCTGTAAATCTTTCTTAATGTTAGCGACATACAGTTACTCATCATTGTGACAGTCATCATTTCTCTGACTGATTCTAATGGCTGACTGGATTAACGATGCGTCAATACTGCAGAGGCAAAGACGAACCTTCTGTGTGAGGAGGGCCTGGACCACCTGGTTAGCCACCTTGAAGAGACATGGGAAAAGAAAAGAAAGAAAAGTTAATAATGTGTTATGAGTCTGGTCATTATTTTAGAGTGGATTTCAGAAGCTTCTGTGTAGCTTTGAGATGCAGAGAGACTGTAAATGAAAATGACCCAGTACAAACACCATCAGAGAGAATCTAGAGGCATGTAAGATGCCGTGAGGACAAATTGACAGCATGTTGCATCACAGAGTCAGATTTAGTGAAATCATACAGCAGCTGCCTGCAGTTAGTATATCTAATTTTATCCTCAGCACATAAATAAACCAAAATATAGTAATAAAAATCTAACAAATGTCTCTTTTAAGAGAATGCTTCTTTTTGTCCCCACACAGTTTATTTGCTTGCCTTGATGTAACTAACTTTTCTATTCCGAAGAAGAAAAAGTTTGTTTTTGTTTTTATTGTGAATATATAATCTCAAATACCTTCTTTCCTGCTTATTTTGATTTCTGAAGCAGAAGCATGCATTATACCTTTACACTGGAATAATAACTGTTTCCACTTTTGTGTGCCGCAAAATGATTTCCCTCCACCTCTTTCATCTATCTATCAAAACGACTCGCCTCAGCTCATTCAGACCATGACAGGAAGCCTCCTGAATGCTTTTCCCCAAAAAAGATTAATGTGCATAATAAGACTGAAAAGCAGGAGAAGAGAAATGGATCCCACAGCACAAACTCTGAAATTTCTGTCCTCAACCAGAATATGTTAAATTCTCATGGGAAGCAATCTCCATGGTAACAAGCCCATTAGTGAAGCCTGCAAAAAAAAAAAAAAAATAAAGTGGAGCAGTCTTCCTGGCTGGAGAGAGATGAAGGACAGACAGGGAAAGAGATGGAGAGACAATCAAAGTGTTGTCAGGGAGTAAAGAAGAGGAAGGAGTGCAGGGAGACGACCCACATGCAGGAGCTGGGAGTCGGTCCTCCTGAGCAGTGGGGCTCACTCCTGCAGCTCTCATTCTCATATCGCCCAGGGCTCTGTTGTATCCGCTTCAACTAGAGATGTGCCCCTCTCTTGGCTTTCCTCTACAGACTTCACTAACACTATAGATGTGTCTATAGTGTGTATGTGTGTCTGTTTGCTACAGAAGCTGATAGTCATCCCCGATTGTCCGAGTCCTGACCACCAGATTACTTTGTCTGGTCTGAAGTTATGAGTTAACCCTCTTAAATCTACATAGACAAAGAAACGCCTGCACAGAAAGCGAATAAGCAATTTTCCTATTTCTTCAGAATCAGATCTCGATAAGAGTACGCAGCATATCGCTGTCTAACTCCTGTTGTGATGATTTTCTTATTTTCATGTCTGTTGAATGATTATGTCGTGTCTCTCAACCCCATTAGATCACAGGAAAAAAAAAAAAGAAAAGAAAAATGCATGGTGGTGAAAATGAAAGAAAGGCTGCTTTCTAGAACTCATGTAAACTGTATGCTGATAGCAATATGTTTACATTATTAAAATATGGGGTTCACCTGACAGCAGTGATTTTTTGCACAATGACAATGTTTGTTAGTGCAAATCAGTACTGACCATGGATGAATAATAAGACCTGAATAAGGCGTCGCCGCTCAGCCTTGCTTCCAATTTTCAAACAGTGGCCAAAAATTCCCCTGCGGCCCAAAAAACATTTTCCTTATAGGCCACCATTGTAAAAGAGACGTCTGTAAACTGTTGAGAGGAAACCTCCAACAAACGAGTTCAATTATGACTCTTTCTATTATGAATTTTTGATCGATGGGAGTTTTATGTTTGTAAAACTTTCCCCTAGCCGAGAATTTAAAAATCTGTGATGTCATCACAATGTAAAGTCTATGGGCTGAGCGGGAAACCCGGATACCCCGGAACTAAACCCAGAAGCTAAAAACTTTTTTGGTTGTATGCACCAGACGACGACTGAATAGGCGCCATTTTGGGTCCGGTAATCCAGTTCTTATTATACATGCATGGTACTGAAATGAGGTACAACACCCACCTCGTCCAGACAGCGTTCATACTGCTTCCTCTGATTGTCGTTTTCCATTGACAGAGCAGAGTTCTCCGCCTGCACGGACAAAACACAGACAGATACAGTACGTTTGAATGTTCCATATCAATATCAAAATAGAATTTTGAAAAACTTGTATAGGCAAGGTTTCACGACTCAGCGTGAGAATCAAATACACATGACAAATAATATGGTAATTCCTGCAAATGTGCAATATGATACATGTGAGCTTTTGATATTGTCTTCTCTTAGACAGACAGATAGATCAGGAGGCTCTCTCCCTGAAGCACTATAGGATTTGCAGGTTTACTGGAGAAAGATGGTTCTAAATGAATGATTTCAGGCATCCAAACTCCATCCTGCAGACCTCGGCTGTGTCTGTGAGGCTCACTTGGCGTACCCCAGGTATAATTCAATTACTGACAGAGGTTTTGCACAGCAGGGAACACAAACCATTCTGGGAACTCAGGAGGTGACTTTCCACTGAAATGATTAATCCAGTAAATCGTATAGGCTAGGCTACCTGAGATGGCTTGTTTTCACTTAAGTGCTGTGGGCAACTCCTCTGAACAACAGGTTCACAGAAAATCACAGAAATGGCTGATAATCACAGGAGTGAGTGTGACGGATGGAATAATGTGTATTAACCAGCAAGTCTATGGTCATTTCAGGTAGTAAGAGAAGGAGTAGTTACCAGAGGGCTCCAGCAGGGGGAGTTTAGAGCTGCTGAGCTACATTAACCCCGCTTCCTCCTTTCAGTCATTACAGCATGATCTGAGGAAAGTTTGTGTCTGTGCATCTTTCATCTAACTACTCCCTTTTCAGGTATGAGCCCCCTCATAGTAATGGTTTATGTTTATCAGTGTGGTAGATGAATGTGTATATGTGATAAGGAAATGATTTATAATACGCTATGTTCATGTGTTGTTAAGTACCGACGTTAGTTACCAGACAACGATTAAGCTAGCCACATTAGCCTCTTGCCATGCTAACCGCTCTGTTGTTTTCAGGGTAGTTGTACTGTCAGAATAAACTACAATAGTAGTATCTAGTTGCTGTTGAAATGTGTAGCTGTTAAGTTATGCCATGTTTGTATTTATCGCTGTTACTGTACTGAAATAAGGTTTGACAAATAATGTATATGTTAAGCGTATGTATGTTAAGCGTATGTATATGTTAAGTGTTTCCAGTAACAACTAGTTACTAAGAGTCTATGAGTTTCACTAGAGTAACAGGACACTTAGTTGGTTTACTGTTGCAATGCTGTATTCCAGGCTACATGTAATGCTCTTAAAGAGAGGCTGAGAGTAACAATGCAAGGTTTGTACGGGTTCAATGATGGAGACTGAGATGTTGGACTGTTGTTTTAAAATGCATTTCTGTAGTAATATTTCTGTACAGTTTATGATATTTGGCTATGTACAGTACACAGGTTTATTTTGATATTTCAGTCATTACACGCATGATCTGAGGAAAGTTTGTGTCCGTGCATCTTTCATCTAACTACTCCCTTTTCAGGGCTTTTACATGAGCAGGGTTCAAAGAAGTACTCACCTCACACAGCTCAACATCGTCTTCAGACTAACCCAAAGTGAGAGCCAAAGATTATCACCACAATATTATAACCTGGTTCAGTGACTGGTTGCTGAAATGTATGGGACTGTTCTGACTCAGTCTTTTCTTAGGATGGATCTTAGGACAGTGTTTAAAAGGCCACAGATCAGCCTGAAGGCTGGCAGCTGGTATGTGTAAAGATCAGGGAAGTCCAAGTTATGAGTTTGAACTTTAAGTGTTTGGGTCTTATATAGTGCGTGATACATGAGCTCACACTTGGTATTGATGTGACAATACATCACATTTACAAATTAGCTGAACTGATTGACATGTTACATGATGATTTCAAGTAAAGAAATCTGTTTTTCGTATGTCAATAAATATTGCATTCAGGCTTAAAATCTTAATTTAGAACTATTAAAGAACTGTTTTTGCATCTGCATAATGTGTTGCATCTGCAAAAATGATCCTGAATGCAAAAATAAATCACTTGCAAAGATGTAAATGTTTGGCGGTGTGCTTACCGCCATGCTCCCTCATCCTTGTTTTTGCACAGTTAACATGGTTGATCTTCAGCGAGCATCGCATCAATCAGTGTTTTAGGCTTAACTGTCAAATTCCACTGAATATTACTTTTTGGTTGAGGAGCTGAGAGCAGTTCTCTTCAGTCAAAAAGCACAGCAAAGCTCAGTTTATTTTTTATTATTTATCTTCTAACTCTTATTTGTGGTTCTTAGAGCATTTTTGTTTCATTTCTCATGGTAGGTTATATGGAAGGTGTCCAAGTGTGCCATAATGACTGGAAAGTAGTTTCCAACTAAATGGAAAACCTTGTAATGTTTCTCCAGTTCAGCGTTAAAGTTTAATTACAAATGTGGATAAAATAAAGGCAGCCACCATGAAGAGGCAACGGCATGAAAACCACAAAATACACTCAGAATTATCCATTAGGGTCAGTAGACAAGAAAATTGATGTGATTTAAGGCAGCACTTTATTCTAAAAGATCATTACTAATGACAGAGTGGTTATGCAGGCTTTCTTAAGTACAGTACTAGACTGTAGTATTAACACAAAAAAAATAATTAAATAAATAAAATCCAATAATTCAACAAGCATCCATGCTGGTAATTACTTGAACTTGCACACAATTATTGTGCAGTTATCAGGATGCAGGATTCACAATTAAAACCTTTGCAGTTGATGCAGATATAGTGTAGATGCTGCATGCAATCATTTACTAAAATAATGAAAATCTCTAAATGTATTTGCTGTTTGGTCAGTTTAATTTCAATCCTTTGCTCGGTTTTCTCTCTCTTTATTTACAGGCTTTTAGCAGAGTCACTACATGCCTTAGCTAGGCTATATATTGTTATTTTCAGAGCTGCTGGGCTACTCAGAAATGCCATCAATTTGCATGCGAGTTCTACTTGGTTGTATGTTTTAGGATAATTTTCATGAAAAAAAAAACGTTTTATGCAATATAAAATTGTTTTTTTGTCTGTATGTCCCCAGGTTATCAACACACAGTAAATATCTGTCACTGTACCAGGAATATAAGAACCATGTTGATTGGACACACTGAGCTTTAGAAATGAAAAACAAAAAGTTAATATTAATGGATTTTGTCACTCCTATTATTCTTTATCTTACTTGTATTTGATAATCATGCTCTAAGTTTTGGAGTTACAGGTGTTATGATATTTGAGGGACGTAAACAGGGTTAGGGTAGGTATAATGTTGCCATGGAGTCAGTGAGTTACACTGTGGGCTACAACTTGAGCCCTGTATTTTTAGCTTGTATTTATTGACATTTTGGCAAATTGGCACCATTAAAAGTATGCCAAATTAGCTATTAGTAGTTCCTGTTTGCAATCTACCCATGGATGTACAGACAACTATCACTGGATTACTTTGATACTGAAGAAAACCTAAAAACATGATTCTCAGGCAAGTTCTGGAGTTATAAGGAGTGTTTTTTTCCCATGATTTCTAAGCAGATTTATGGACGTTTATTGGACATTGGAGATAATGATATTCTCGGAAAGTGTAAATCACACTGAATCTAAAAATAAGTGTATCTTGTCTGTGTGGTGAGATGTGACTGGGTTATGACTCAGAGAAAGAGTGTGATGTTTTACGCATATTGCAGCTTTATGCTCTCTGTTTTTGTGTGGGGCTTCATGAAATCTCCATATATTTCATTTAGTTGTCCGGGATACAGTCTGCATTATTGACTTCAAACCACTGACCTACACTTAAACTGTCACATCATTCCTGGACATTCATAGTTAAATAATACACAACAAAAGAATGTTGAAAGATGAATGAAAACAACTAAAACTAATCTGCGTTAAACTTCTTTTTTTTTTTTTTTTTTTTTTTTTTT
>VMKM01001762.1:0-113711 GCA_008360985.2 Macquaria ambigua | reverse complement strand
TTGACCTCCTGAACCAGCATTCAAAAGATATTTATTAAAAGATTAACTGCAATGACTTAATCAGCATGAGTTATCCGACGGATGCACACCAGAAATTCTATTTAACAAAAAAAAAAAAAAAAAAAAAAAAAAAAAAAGAGGATGACAAATAGTAACTAAACTGGCTGCAAGTGTATATGAGATAAACACGGTTTGAGATAAACAGGGTTCACTGCAAATTTGAGTTTACTGTGTAGGTTTTATGTTTTAGTGCATAGTGCATACTGTATCTTTCCAAATTACCACAAGTTTTGAAACTGCTTTCCTCTCTTCCAGGACAGCAACTGGTTTCTGTTCGTGTCAAAATTAAAATCAGCATAATTACAACACATTTGTAAGTTTACAAAATGTGGTTCAAACAACTTCTCTGATCCGGTCTGAGGTGATTAAAAGAGATCTTATGACCTCTAGTGGTCAGCAGCAGTAAAGCAGGATGTAATAGATTTTCAGTCTGAGTACTGCATGATATGTTTAAGGCTCATTAAATGGATCTTTCAATTTCATTCTTATCATGATCACCACAAGAACACATAGGAGAAGGGAAAATATGGATATTTCAACTTTAATCACAGTAATAACAATTCTATAACCAATATGAGGACTGCCATCCTCTGAACTAGATACAGTATCTGGTGTTCATCAACATAGGGAATGGTAACCATGTCCCTACAGCATAATCTTTCTTTCTGTGAAAAGTTAAACATACACACACAGAGAATGACCAACTGACTTACTTGGCACCCAGGCCAGTGTGTCTGTAGCTTATTTGCTACGCAAGTATCAGACAGAGACATGAGCAGACAAATGGACAAGGAAACAGCGAGGCGGACATTTGTGCAGGCTGTGTGCCTGGAAAGTTCAGTCTGAGTTGCATCGCCCCGCCTGACGCTGTTAAGAGACAGTATTAATGTCAGAAGGCATTTCTTTGTTTCCTTTTCTCCCGGGATCCTCCTCTTTGTCATGTAAAAAAAAAAAGAATAATAGGATGAAGTGTGCATGAGCAGCAAAATGGTGGAGAACGGGCGGGCACATAGAACTACTCCAACACCACGGTGCCGCCTGCTGCCTCCAGGGCTGCTTTCAGTTTCTCTGCCTCTTCTTTGGATACATTGGCTCGGATTTCCTGGGGAAGAGACTCCACTAGTTTCTTAGCCTGGTTTAGGAAGGACAGGGGGAAAAAAAAAAAAGATTTAGTGAGGTAACCAAATCTCTGTAAACAGGAACTGGGATACTGTCCTGAGCCAATACGCAACATTGGTATAGAAACCAATGTCAGCTGTCATTAACACCATATTCTACTCATAAGAAAGCAGCAATTTCAGCAATATTTTGAAGGTGAAGTATCCCCTATATATATATATATACACTGCTACTGTAGTAAAACCTTGCATTTGAAATTCAGTATTTTGTGGCTGCTCTAACAGATCAACAATGACACTCATGCTTCCACAGATATTACAGCAAACACCATAGGACCCTGTAAAAAGAAAAGATCACTAAAAGGAAAGCTGTGACAAAGCCTATATGTTCTTGCATATCTTATTGCAGCTGTATAATGTCAGAATATACAAGTATGGGACCAAGTGTATCAGCAGAAAGTACTAAATACTAAAAGGTGTCCTGTGGAGTTTTCTTGTAAACAAAAAAAAAGTTTCTGTTTACATTCAGCGTTTCTCACCAAAGCACATAGTGTGTAACATGTAAAAGCCAATTTTATAAAATAATTTATATATGCATTGTTTACATCCACGTTTGCTAACTTGCAGTCGTCCTCTTCTTTGCCTCTGTTGGTGCCTTGCTGCATTTCTTGGCCAATACTGCCACCAACAGTCAATCAGCAGACATTGCTCCTTAGCCTTACTAGTGGGTACCACAGGCTACCTTAAATGACTCAGAGCAGGACTCAAAACTGAGCACTAATGATGAGACTTACCTGCACCAGATTCAAGCCTTGGATGCAGTTCTTCACTTCTTTTATAAGTTTCACTTTTTCAGCTGCCTTTAATTCCGTCAGTTTCACTGTGAAGTGAGTCTGCTCTTTCTTGACCGGCTCCTCCTCCTCTTCTGTGGCCTAGTTTCACACACACAAAAAAAAGAAGAAGTCATTTTTGAAGTTGCAGTTTATGGTGGTGTTGCAGATGTAGCGATACTGTATACAGTTATATCGTCTTCTCTCTGTACTTCATTTAAACATCAGTTACCTGAGCCGCAGGTAAAGCTGATGCAGCCATCGGCATCATCCCAACATCCTGAATGTTCAGAGTTTTCTGCAACACAAACATGATGAACACAGATGGATCACAACAGTCTCTATCTGACACGGCGTATTGCGGTTTAGATTCAGTGTTTCGTGACTTTTCCACAAACCTTGAGGAGCTCATTGAGGTCCGACACCTCTAATAAAGTGAGGCTGGCTATGTCGTTGACGAGTTGTTGGATTTTGGGGGAATATTGTTTGGGTGCTCCGTCTAGTGGAGGGGTCGCGATGGCATCTGAGTGGGTGGCTGGACTGGTCTTCAGAAGTCTGAGAGCACACAGGGCTGGTGCCTGCCGCTGAAGCTGTTGCCTGGAAAAATGAAAATGGATTAGCTAAATGACTGACTGTGTCTGGTCCCTTACTGTGGTCCTCAGATACAAGACACCGTGTATCCAGATATAGACACATCTGCAGCTCACATCTGGCATCAGCATGTATCTTAAATGTGTCTTTACTGATCAAGACTGATGTAAAAGGTGATAAAAAAGATGCAGTAATTTACAAGACAACATTCCCTGGTTCCAGCTTCTCAATTTGTTGCTTTCCTGTGTCTTATGTGATACAAAACTTGACATCTTAAGGTTTGGACTGGTGGTCGGTCAAAACAAGCCTAAATTATGCGTTTAATTGTTGTCCTATCCTGCTAACCACCTTGTGACCCCTCAGATATATCCTATGCCTCTTTGGGGGGCAGGGGTTACCCATACACCAGGATGGGAACCACTTATCTGGTTTGAATGGGGTGTTGTACAGACAGCAGCTATTACTGTCAGTCCTGGT
The DNA here is from genome assembly GCA_008360985.2 of Macquaria ambigua. Taxonomy (NCBI): domain Eukaryota; kingdom Metazoa; phylum Chordata; class Actinopteri; order Centrarchiformes; family Percichthyidae; genus Macquaria; species Macquaria ambigua. Next base: position 110,635 of record VMKM01001762.1, on the reverse strand, counting down.
GGCTCCAGTTGGTTCCTTTACATATAACCTACGGTTCACATCAATGGCCTCATCTTTGCTCACAGTACAACGGTACAACAACAAATGAAGAGATGCAGCATGTGGTTATTTTACCAGCAAAAACCTGAATTTTCAGTAACACGAGTGTGACCTTGGCTGTCAGAAACATCGCTGCTTAACTTCCAGGAGGAAAATCTCAAACAGCTGCTAAATTTGTTCTTTTTTTTACAACCCAAATCAAAGACGAGGACAAAGTGTTCATGAGAATAAATACAGCGATCACCGGGTCATTGTGCTCAAGTTAAAGCCTGTAAGGGTTCAGTTACTGCTAGCTAAAGTTACCAAGCTAACGTTAGCTAACATAGTTAACACACAGCCGTAAAACATGAAGCTCCTTTCTGACTGCGGGCCAAACACATCTTCTGTATTTACACGGGCTACAGAGACAACAGCATGTCTTACAAGCCAAATAACCGGCAGTAGTAACCGGCTGTCTGCCCTTGAAGAAGCAGACAGACAGACCCTGATGTACCGTTACCGCTGCCCCGGTCTTACGTGACTGACCGTTGCCCGCTCTGCAGACGTTACGTACCGGTGTGTGGTCGCTGCAGCCCGCAGCGCGGTCCGGAGGCAGCGTCTGGTGCAGTACATGTTAACTCTGTTAAATGGAGCCGTTTATCCCGGTATCCCCCTGAAAACAAGCCAAGTCTGCCGCAGCCAGGTCTCCTTCCAGTCCCCCTGCTTCAAAAGCACATGGCGTCCTCTCGGCTTCTGACCTACCCACAATGCATTGCGCGAACTGTTAGAAAAGCTATGGGAGCCCATAAGGGACATGTGAAAAGAATAAATAAATAAATGTGAATACCACTGAAATATACACAGATTATATTATTAGTTCTTAAAGGTATTAACAAGGGAATTCATAGTTAGTACTAATGTCATAAATACCTGCATTAATAACATACACTTTGTTATCGCACAATAATTTAAAGTATGCAAGTATTATCAGCAAAATGTACTTAAAGTGTCAAAAGTAAAAATACTCATGCAGAAAAATGTTCCCTGTCAGTGTTTTACTATTATATTCTGTTTTTGAATTAAAATCACTGGTGCATTAATGTGTATGTTGAATTTTACTGCAGTAGTTTAAGGTTGCTCTAATTCTAACTACTTTATATACTGTTGGGTAGTTTAATCTACAGCAATGCATCATCTTCTATAAGGTCATCATATGTTTGTAGCATCGCCATCCTGTGAGAACCACACATCTCTAAAAAGTCCACTTTTCATGAGATAAACAGCCCTGTTTCCGGCTTTGTGACAAAGCATTTTCCCACTAATCCAAGAGTTTATTTTAAATACTTTATTCAGTTTAAGAAGTAGGAGAATCTTCTCAACCCATAAAGGAACACTTAATCCTTCAGTTTATCAAAAAAGGAAGGGTATGAAGTAACCAGTAACTAAAGCTGTCAGACAAATTTAGTGGAGTAAAAAGTACAATATTTGCCTCTGAGATGTTGTGGTGTAGAAGTATAAAATTGCATAAAATAGAAATACTCGAGTAAAGTACAAATACTTCAAAGTAGAGTATTTGAGTAAATGTACTTGTGTGTCCTACCTGTACTGTACCAGTGCTGACCACTGGGGAGGAGCACCGAGGGAATCCTCTTAACCAGGTAATCTCTGCACCCATCTGCTGTTATAGTCATCCACCACACCCAGCCTCCACCAATATGCTATTCTCTTGCTAGTCTCAGTTAACCAGCACAAGAGAAGGTAAGAAGGTTAGAGAAAATCAACGCATAGCCTGGCAATACAAGATGACAGGGTAACATGACCTTCTGCTTTTTCTCCTCCAGACCATGCTGCTGTCTCCTCTGGCAGAGAGGAACTGGGAGGATCTGTGTGCTGTGCTTGAAGATGTGCTGGAGGCTCAGTCCCACAGGCAGCTGTTCGCCTTAGAGCTGGGCTCTGGAACGGGGCAGCATGTTATACGCTTTGCCCAGAAGATGCCCTTTGTCACCTGGCAGCCATCAGACATCAAAGAAGAGTCGCATGACAGGTTTGTGTCTTATAGAAAGGCTTCCAGTAGTTATGCTATTTTACATGCATCAGACTGTTAATGATCCAGATTAATGGCCTTACAGCAGTCAGACAGGCAACGTGTGTCACAGTAAACTTCATGGACAACAAGTTTTACATTTTCCAGTTATGTAATAGCAGCAAGGGATTTATGAGAATCTGAATTTGAAGTAAAAATGAAGGATTAAGTCTGCATACCTACTTACAGTATTAAGGCATACATTGCTGCAACCCATGCAAAGAATGTGCTGCAGCCTGTCCACCTGGATGCCAGCGAACCGTGGGAGAAATGGACAGGCCTTTCTCGCAGCTCCTGTGATGTTATTGTTGCCATTAACTTACTGCAATACAGCTCTTTCAAAACAGCACAGGTAGGCCTGGTTATTTTTGTGAAGGGTCGTAAAACAGATTTCTAAATTATCAAAATATGCCTGTTTCATATGCAGTTAAAAATTATAACTTTCCAAGGGTGTTTTCAACGGAGCCGGTCAGATCCTCAGGCAAAATGGCGTTTTGGTAACACATGGGGTATGTATTAGTATGATGTCATCAAGTGAGTGTGAAGTGCAAAAGCATGGCACAACAGGCTTTAACTGACACCTTTCCAAATCTTAAACATGTTCCAGGTGTATGCTATTAATGGCACCATCACACCAAGTTGTAATGAACACCTGGATGCAGAGCTCCGACAAATGTGAGTGGGCATTTGTTTTCTCTAATACATAATACTGCTGGTAGGATGTAAATAGACGTATTTAATGCTTTTAAACAGGAATCCAGAGTGGGGTCTTCCAGACATCGATGTGCTGCGACAGCTGGCCTATGGGAACGGGCTGCGTACGGAGAGGATGGTGAGCCACATACTGTAGCTTGGAGTAACTACTTGGTAATAACTACAATATAGCGTTTATACCTGTATTGTTTGTCATCTCCAGGTTGAGATGGAAGAATTTTACAAATGCCTCATCTTCAGAAAACTTTAAAGAAGCCAAACTGCACAAAGAAGAAATGCGGACTCTCTTTTTTAAATACTTATGCACAATACTAAGTTATACATTAAAGCATATTTCATCATATCACTCATCAATGTAATGTTATGGCCTTTACACTTGTAAAAGAAAATTAAAACGCCTCTTGTTGAAACATGTATGAATGTGACATAAAACACTGTATTTACATGAATAAAAGTTGTCATACCGTACATGTCCTATGGAAGTTTATAGATTAAAAAAAAACAAGCAGGTGAAGCAAGTGGACAATAAGAACCAGATATTTATTAAATATAATTTTAAAATTACTTTAAAGTCAGACAGATCAGTATGATGGAATAAAGAAGTTCACAGATGGCAACTGAAGGGTTACAGAAATCACTTATTGTGTGTGTGATACATACATGCGGCACGTCATGTTCGCTCTGCAAGCATTTCCACATTTCCGGAGAGCCAAGTACACTTTAGAAAAGACTGCCCACTTCTGACAACCAAATGCACATGGGGTGAGGAGCCTGGAGGCAATTTGCAGTTAATTATAGTTTATGGTCCTATGCTTCTGTCAGTCTTGTCTTGGGACAGTACTTTATGATCAGCAACACAAATCATTTTAATAAACAGATGCAGGATGCTATTAGAGTTGCTGGACTGCTTTAGTATGTATATTTTATGGTCACTAGTTGTGTAATTTCACAGATTTCATGTATGAAAGTGTATTAAGAGAGGATTAAACAACCACCCAGGTAATTTTCTAACACGCCTCCCACAATGTACAATCCCTGCAATGTGTTTCATCATTTAAGAAACGGTATTCCATACAATGCACAACAAATAAATGCCAAAACAAGATAATATGACCCTAGTTTGTGTGTGCATGAGAGGGGATGGAACCGAAAACTACAAGCTGGAATGGCAAGCTGTGAACCTGATGGAGATGTGAGTTAGTGCCATTTATTTCAGGCCTTTGACTGTGCTTTCACTCCCTAGACATCACTCTTTATCCCCACACCCGCAATCTCTTAAACAGCACGTACAGATGTCTCTCAAACTGTTAGGGTAGGTTGCAATAATTCACTTCCATTCCAGAAAATAATTAAAATTTAACATGCAAATTTTGCTTTAGAAAAATATGAGACAAAGGATGGTTATGTCTTGTCTTTTTTTTTCTCCTCAATTATCATATTTTTCTTATTCATTTTTAACTTTAATACCACTGACTATTTCTGAGCTTCAGTTATTCTTTTAATAAGGAAATACTACATACATATCAGCTGGAAAGAGGGAGGAAGAGGGTGAAAGGGTCTGGGTTATGGTGCCCCCTCTTGCAGCTTCACCCCACATCCCCCTACTTCAGTGGAGGAAAGGCAAGGGGAGCAACAGTTCTGCAACATCATCACAATATTTTACATTGCCACAACATCACAGCAAGGTGGAAGGTGGGAGGTGTTTGTGTGTTTCCGGAGGGCATCCTCAGAGTCCAGAGAGCGGAGGGGAAAGACCAAAAGGAGGAGAGTAGGTGGAGGAGGGTGTAGTGTGTCAGACCCTGTAGCGTGTGGGCTTTCAGTCGAAGGAGATGAGCTGTGCCTCTGCGCTGCCGGGCACAGCCTGAATGGCGTGCTGCTGCTGCTGCTGCTGCTGTGGCTGCTGCTGCTGCTGCTGCTGTGGGCCACCAGGGGGAGCCACCTAAAGAAGGGAACAGTAAAAGTAAAAATAGGAAGATTAGTGAGGATTGAAATAACCTGGATGCTATAAAGTGTAAATATAAAAGGTACCAATAAATTATTAAAGTAGAGGTTCTTGTCTCAGTCTTGAAGACAGCTTAGCTAACTTGCCACAAACTCTTTAAAAGGTTTTCTCACTGCTAACACATGCTAGAAAAAGAAGAAATGATAAGTGGCTGACCTGTTGGTACATGGGCTGCTGGCCTGGCATGTACTGCTGTTGGGGGGGCATATTGGGGTCCTGTCCTGGCAATGCTGAAATCATGTTCTGCATGTTGTATGGCTGGTACCCCATGTAACCCATACCATTAGTGGGGGCAGCCTGGGACATGGGGGGCATACTCTGGGCCTGAGAGACCACATTCTGCACAGAACAGGGACAACAGTTAGTGAGCTGATCATTTATCCTTAAATAAATTGGAGGTAGTGATCACACAATGAAAGTGGGAGTCAATCAGACCTGGTAGCCTTGTGTGGGTGTGGGTTGATAGTTGGAGTAAGGTGGACTAGTATTGGGTGGAGCTTGACCAGGAGGAACGGGCTGCCCATTGGCTCCTGCAGCCTGGTACATGTACGCATTAACCATATTGGGATCTGGAGGAAGAAAGGACAATCAGTCACTCACAGAAGCACACTTTTTAAAAAGATTAAAGTATCATGTTTCTTGAATGTAATAAAGTAAGGCGATTAAACATGGTGGATTTTCTAGTTCTGAAGCTGTCAAAAGTATGTGAAAGCATTCTTTCAAAGTTTGTCCTTCTTCTTGTTGAGCTCCTTACCTGTGGCAGGACCGGGCATGGCCTGGTACTGTGGTGGTGCGGTCTGCCCAGGCTGGCTCATATAGATGTTGTGCATAGGTGAACCCTCAACAGAACCAGCAGGGCTGAAGGTGCCTGGGTAGTTGGGTGGAGCACCAGGCTGGTACACCACCCCTCCTGCCACATTGGGGGGCAAAGACTGCATCTGCGTAACAGCACATACAGATGTTATCAGACATTTATTCCCAAAGATTTATGAGGAGGTAAATATGGTGGCTAAATGGCAAAACCTGACCAATAAAATAAAATGTACTGCTGATTGGAATTTCAGTTAATACAGGATTGCAGTGAGTCTCAATCATGCACAGTGAAGGCCCATGTGTCATGCCAACCATTCACACTGGGTGATTTTACCAATGTGTTACCCTCTCAATCATTCTGCTAATCCCAATTACGGTAGTGACTGGGATGAAATGCAACATACTGACTGGGTCCATTGCTGTATGAGACCAGAAGGGTAACTTAACTTCTGGTGAATTCATTGAGTATGCAGTGTGTACCTGGGCGTAGGGCAGAGAGAAAGCAGGCATTTGGGCTCTCATCTGGATTGTGTGCTTCTGCTGCTCCAGACGCATCTGCCTCTCCTTCTCCTGCTCCTGGAGGCGCTGGATGGCCAGCTGTCTCTGCATCTCCAGGTACTCCTGCAGTTCAAAGACAAACACTTGTGAGCATGGTAATAAATAGTTTATCAATATCTGCATTTTCAGTGGAGAGACTCATTTAATTACCTGTTTCTTCTGCCTCATGATCTCCAGTTTTTGTGCCAGCTGGATCTGCCTCTGTCTCTCCGCTTCCTCTGCAGCACGACGCAGCTTCTCTCTGTGTTCGTCCCGAAGGGCGTTGAGGGCAGCCCGAGCATCACGCACCTGAGCCAACTTGTCCTGCAGCCCCTCATAGTACACTGCAGACAACATACATGATGCAATAGTTCAGAGACTGGACACACAGCATGACAAGAATGCGTAGGCACACACACTCACACGCGGCTAACACTCACATCGCTTCTCATCCAGCTGGTTGAGGATGTCCAACAGCTGAGGATGCATGTTGTTAATGGACTGGAAGAGTGAGAGCACAGCACTGTCGTTGGTGATGCTGCGCCCACGCATGTGGTTGCTCTTCATGCGGTTGAGGAAGGTGGTGACAGCATTCTGCAGAGCCTTCAGAAACTGCTCATGGTTCTCCTCTGACTCCCCATTCTGGTACTGCTGCTGAAGGCGGGGACGAGAGGGAAGCAAAGCGCAGAAGGTCATTTGTGGTCTGCCCACTCCAGTTCAGCTAGACAGAAAAACTACCAGCGTCTGCTCTCAGCACAACGTTTCAACATACCTCCACTATGCTGACTGGCTGGACAGGAGGGACATGACTTTCTACAGGCTGACTGATTGCCGGGAGGGGCTCGGCCAATGGCACAGGGGCAGGGGCTGAGGGGGTGGGACTCTTGCGAGCCTCTTCCTGTTTCTTCTCCCAGTATGTTCTGTTCAGGTAACGGGCCAGCTGGAATAATGTGACACATTACCATGAGTGTTATAAGCATGATGTAAGATTTCCATTAGTCCACCTTAATGCAGGTATTAAAGAAGAGAAGGATAACACATGTACCTCAGGGTCTACATCCTCAGCTGATGGAGCAGAGGAGTTCTGGAAAGAGTATATAGTTAGTTATACAAAACATATTTCAATAATTTGCTCAACAATAAACAGACATTTGAACCTTGTTTTAATCATGATAAAATATTTGGTAGTGTAAATAATTCAGTTTGCCAGAGAGAAAGGCAGCATGAGAAGAAGTCTTACCACAGGGGAAGTGTAGAGGGTGCTGACTGGTGGGGCTGAGGAAGTCACTGGAGTGGGATCAGCTTTGGGATACATTGAGTAGGAGTTCTTTTGTCTCTGTAAGTACACACACACAGGCATGTTTCATTTTCTCTCTATAAACAGGCAGTACAAATACAAAGGGAAATTTCAGCTCTGCAACCCACCATTCGCTCCTTCTCCTCTGCCTCACTTTGAGAAAGGGCAATGGCCAGCTGCAGCTCCTCCTCCTCCTGCAGTGCCGCCTCATCTCTCTTGGGGGGCATCTGGTGAGAGAGCGGAGCAATGGTAAGATCCTGGGAGCAGCAATGAGGGGAAAGGAACCAAAGAGAATCAGCGTCTACAAACTCCATTAAATTCCAATACAGAGCAGGGTGAATCCAAGAGGATCATTAAAATATGCAATATACAATACAATACAATACATGTCTGTTTTCCTATGGGGAGTCCTTAAATATCAACTTCCTTCTTCAACAAATTTATTTCAACTGTGACCAGTTTGACCATCAACTAAGTCATCTCATTTTCCTACTTAAAATTTCTAAATAATTACCTGTGACTGTTGGGACAGCGGGCTGGTCAGGTACTCAGGAGGCAGCTCGGCAGGGCCTGGGGTGGGGGCTTTTCCTTCAGCTTTCCTAAGCGGAGGAGAGAGGGAGGGGTGGCTGGTGAGGAAAAGGGATCAGGGAGGACAAACAACCTTGTAAATTAGAGGAGAACATGCGGCTTGAAACACCAAGATCTCTCTAAAAACAGTACAGTACACTACACACCTCGGTCAATGCTGCAAAATCCTCTAAATGTGTTATTTTAATCTACATTCAGATTTGGATCTGCATTAACACACATACTCATGCCGAGTTTTGGAGAATGCCTGAATTCTGGGAATGTTAAGGCTCTAAAGGTTTAACAGTGCAACATTTCAAGTCAGTCAGACTCATTACCACAAAATGATGGCCATCTAAATTTTTCACGTTGCTATAGAGCCATTTATAGGCCAAATACTATCACATTTTGCAGCATTGCTCAGAGTGGCTTTTCATTCATCATCATTTAAATTGCATAATGTGTTCTTAAATCATTTGTCCTACAAACTGTTATAAAGATGGTTTTATGGCAAATGAAAAAACAATAACTTTTTTTTAGGGTCATTTAATGTGTTATGTACCAAAATTGGGAAATACTGTAGAAAATTAGTTGTAATGAAAAACAACACATTCAAAAGTGTGACAGAATACATTATAAATGGCTACATGCTTGCACTATTTTCCTAAAGAAATGAATCAGTTCTTTTTCGGCCAAAGGTTTAACTTTTCATAAAATTATAGTAAAATCTGTTTTTGCGATAATTAACTTACTAACAGACAAAAGGGGCTAAAAACATGAAGCAACATTTCCAAACAAAATAAAGTTCAAAGCACGAAAAAGGGTGAGCAAAGATTATAGACAAGGCACTGCATTACATCCTTTTAAATCTTTTACCCTAAACCAAGAAGCAATAGAGGCTGACTGTGATCAAGAACAAAAAATAACAATCTAAAACCAATGCATACTTAAGCGCAACAACAAAGTATACAGCATAACTTGAGCAAGAGAATAATTTAAATGCCAGTGTCATACTGCAGCTAATGAAGCAGTTATCTACATTGCTGGAGACGGATATAGAAGCACTGTCCACAGCCACCATACTTTACACTCATAGCCTGAAAATTCACACTAAATCTGGTGGTTCAATAATCAGGTCTGGGGACTTACTTGTTAAGCAGCTCAAAGCAAGGCTCGCACACACGCACTTCCTTCTCTATGCCAAACTTCGGAATGGTGGAGTACTTAGACGAACACTTGCCACAGAAAATCTGGCCACAGGCTCGACAATGGTGCTGGAGAAGCAAAGAACACAAATCGAGGTCAACTTCCGCACACGCGCTGTAAACATATACCACCCACACACCCACACCCACACACACACACACACACACACACACACGTAACTGAATGAAGGAAACCATAATATCTGCCCCAGTTTCAAGAAAGCCCGGCCTACCTTTCTTGTCATAACTCCAAACTGGACTCTGCACCGGTGGCACTCCTCAGCATCAACCCAGTCTGGGGCCTGGACAAAGCAGACAGACATCACATATTACTAACAGATGTTGTGATACAACAAAATCACTGGAGTTGGTGTACTGTCATCCTCTCTTCTAAAGAGCACCAATTCGTGCTGATTCTACAGATATCCACCCACTTCATAAACCTAACTCAACTTCAGTGAAACAAAATATCTCACTCTCTCCGCTGCAAACATGGCATCACTCTCCTTAAACTCGGGGAACACATGACCTATGAGAAAAAAGAAAAAACAGACCTGTTAAACACACAGTGTGATACTAGTAGCACATTCATAGAAGTAAACAATAATACATAATAATTGCTGTGTAATACAATGTGCCATGTTTTTGAATATTTTAAATATTGTTAGAATTGAATAAATGACATAAATAAACAACTGTTGACATGTTTTTATTAAATATAATTGCAGCTAAGACAGTGGTGAGTAACATTTAGCTGTGTAATTATACTTTCAGAGATCCGTAGGCTTACGTAAAATACAGCTTATGCACGTATCCACTTACCTTCCACTTTCATGATCTGATAGGTGTCTTGAACCACCTTATATTTGGGTTCGTTGCGGAAGGCGTGAGCCCACGCCTGGATCAGGTACAAGATCTTGTTTCTGACGTTTGGTTCCGTCTGTTTCTGGTGGTAAAAGAACCACACAGAGTAAAATAAACCCGTCTTTACAGCTCTAAGTCCCTCTTCAGTTTATATTCTACCATTTCTGTTGTCACATAACAGTGGTACGCCTGAGCTTTTCAAACACAAACTGAATCAAACACTGTTTGACAACAAGAACTGAGGTGGGAAGTCCCTTGCTTTGGTCTGAAAAAACCCTCCTGTCACAAGGGTATGACATCATCAGGAAGTGGAAACCAGCATGGGCTGCCAGAGCTTGTGTCACATGACACAGCAAGGATCCAATCAAATACTGCTAGCTCATGCTGTAACGCAGCAAGCACTTATTGAGTAAAGAGAGATGGTGGGAAAGGTGATAAGGCTTCCAGCCAAAACATGGTCAGACAAATCACCCTGTCTGTGTGTAACAGTGTCAAAGCACTGTTTCCAAACGTTCCACTGCTTGTTTACATGTTACTTCGACAGAGGAATAACACATATTTGCACAGATATTTAAACTGGTTAAAGGTAAAACAAGGAGCAGATTAATCGATTGACAGAATTAATTAGCAAAAATGTTGACAATTGATTAATGGTTTCAGTCGTTCTATCAACCAAAAACACCAAATATTCGCTGGTTCCAGCATCTTAAATATCTCTGTTTTATATCATTGTGAACTGAATATCTTTGGGTTTTGGACTGCTGGTCAAAAAAAGCAAGACATCAGAAGATGTTAGCTTGGCCTCTCAGAAACAGCAGTGGGCATTTTTCACTATGTTTTGACTTTTCAAAAGACAAAATGCTTAGTTGATTAATAAAAATAATAACTTACAGATTAACTGATAATGAAAATAATCTTTAGTTGCAGCCCTCAACCAGATTGTATAAATGCTGCAGCTGCTCCAGTCCACCTTTGTCAGCAAATTCAGCTTAACAATGAAAAGACAGTATTGCTTAAAACTAAAGTCAAAACTCGTGCAAATGTATGTTTGTAACTTGTGTGGGGACTTTGAGAGAACCGGATTGTAACAACTTGAAAAGAACGAGACTGAGGACAGTATATTGGAAATTAAACAGAGCAGGATTATGAAATGCAAGAAATGAATAGAACGAAGGTCACCTTGAGTAAATCCTTCAGTTCCTCCATAGTTTGTTTACTCGCCACCTCATCGTGGACTGTCTGGCCACAGTTCTTCACCACTGACTCCAGGACCTGAAGGGTAAGGCCACATAATTATTCACTTTACCAACTATGTTATACACATTTCACCAAAGCAGCTTTTGCCAAATAAGAGGTGACAAAACAGCACATTAACACACAAAAGGTTTCCAGTTAATTTACTTTAATTTTTACATGTATTTTTTACCAGTTGAAGAATAATTTTGCAGCTCATTTTCGACTGTACACAAGTCATACCTCAAGTGCGTAGAGGGCCACATGTGGATTTTTGTCATTCAGCTTCTTCTTAATGGCCCCGATAGCATATTTAGCTCTGCAAGGACAAAAACAAATACTGCTCGAAAGAAAGTCCAGACAATAAATTAAGTCAACAAAGCACACTTGTTCGGTTTAAAACTCGAATGAGCTATTTTCTAACTTCAACAGTTAGGGATATGAATGTAGGGGGGAGTGGGCAGAATCACTCACTGTGCGTCTCCTTGTCGAATGAGATCACAGATCTGCAGAATGGATTCCCAGTCGGTCTCCAGCAGCAGCTGACTGGTGGCTTTATCTGCAATATGTACAGATGGTTAAAGCTCTAACATATGTGTTGACTGTCTAATATCTACCACACATTATCTGCTACACCAAACCAACACGTCATAAAAAATAATGGGCCTGAAGGTTATAATATTCAGTTTTTGTTGAAACTGTTTTAGAGAGGTGTTGAATCAACTTTCTGATCTTTGTGATGATCTTGGTGTTTCTAACATCGTGTGTCTTTGTCTTAAGGGGGATAAGGGTTCTCTTGATTTAATGCAATCATACAGAGATGTTTTCAATTTGAGAATCGATACTCATTAATTACTGTGGCATAAGAAAAGAAAAGAGAATTTTTAATGGCAGAGAGATAACTGAACTACATCCAAGTTGTTGGGTTTTTTTTTTTTATGAAGAAACAAACAAGTTTAATCTGTTAACCTTGAGATGTATCATACTGTGATATCATCTGGGATTTCACTTTTTGTGTCATTGCAATTTACTATAAATATTGTCTTTCTGTAGTTTCAGAACATGCCTTATAATTAAGTAACACAATGTTTGGACTTATTTCACTGTTTTTAATTTAATGTCATTCTCAAGCTGATTGGCCATCATATCCACATAGTGTGTGATTTTGCCAAAGTGGGCCAATTGTATCTTTGGGAATAAGGAAATATGCACAGCTATGGCACAGTACCAGCTGACATGATAAGGGCCTTGTGGTGGATTTTGCTTTGTACCTGATCTTGAGGCCCTGTGTCAACATCTAGTTTTAGGAACTTCATTACGTAAGCAGACACTGTGTTCACATGGTGTATATTTCGATGTTTCAAATTACCACACCATTGCAAGTATCACACAGCAAACTTGGTAATATTTCATCACAAAAATACTGTACAAAATGCACAGAGAGTGGTTTATCTACCAGGGGTTTGTAGGGATCCAGCAGCAGCTCATTTTTACCCCTGGGCCCCCTAGAATGTTAATCTGGCCATCAATGTCTGAAACTCGTGTAAGACGTTTATTAATATATCAGTCAGTTATTAATTTAACCACAGAGATATTGGTTTTATCTGACGTGACATTTTTCAGCATGACTCATGAAACCACCTACACCAACTGCATGCTATGACAAATTTGCTTTTTTTCACCCTCTGGGATAGTGCTAGGGTAAGCTAAGCTAATTAGCAATCTAACGTTACCTTTGTCAACTTGATTTTATGGGAAGAGGTCTAATTCAGTGTATTGATCTATACAGGGGATAGATTAGCATAGTAGCTAATTATACCCGTCGAACAGGTAGCTAATCAACCTGTTGTGGACTTAAAAAAAACTTAAGACAACACTAAAAGTCATTAGTATCACACAAATGACAATGTTGTGCTTGGCTGCCTGGCTTTCTTGGACAACCAAACCATATCATCAGTTATACAGAAACATTATAGGCTAACTTACTGTTGCTGTGAATCACTAGCTAACGTTAATAAATTATCGTGTGTGAAGCTGATATGAACCTAAAGAAAATCAACAGCCTGTTTTAGCTTTGGCTAATTAACACAAAGATAACACAAGGATAAGGTAATTCGCTTTGATAAGACTTTGGGGACAAACACGGTTGTATTCGCTGACGTTACTTAGTCGGGTTGCTAAATCTAGTGAGCCTATCTGGGCCTTCAAACAATAGCAGCGAAATTGTTAGCAGGCTAAAATTAGCTGGCCTAAGAGCCACAGCCCCAGCGTCTGTCAAAACAATACGCTGGAAAACATCGCACTTTGGCTCGTAGTTTGCTAATAAACTATTAACTTAGCGAATGTGCTGATAACTTACCCAGAAGCCTCTCAAATGTACCTCCACCTTTCCCCATATTAGATTCAAAGTCTCAAAGTAGCTGTCGAGGCGTCTTGTTTAGTCAACGGATATTTTCACCGCTGAGGTTAGCCTGTTAGCTTCTCTGCTAGCTACACGGAGCACAGCTGTACAACTCTTCCTACTTCCCACTTCCGCCGTAGAAACTACAACAGCAGAGGGCTTGTCTCCCTCTAGCGACTGATGAATGCAAAGACAAGTACATTTTGAGAGTAATCACAGGATAAATGTTTATTATTACAGTATAGTATCGACAGAGGTGGAAGTAGTGTAAATTTAGCCAGTGCCATTGTGCCAATATGTGCTCCTTCTAGCCAGCCTCCTCCTAAGGGCAACACATTCCCCTTCTTCAATTTTACATCTATTTTACTAAAGTTATTGTTATAAATATTGTTCAGTAACCTTGTTTACATAAAATGTGGTGTGGGTGGTGCTGGTGTATTGTGTATCCGTCCCTGGTTAAAAAACTACAAGTCCCACATACCACAAGCCACAATGTGCCAATCACAGTAGAGTTTTCTGTGGTGAGTGTTTTCACTCTTTCACTAGATACTAGGATCTTCCACTTTCATAGTCCTTCACTGGTTTTCACATCATAAGTGCACACAAGGAGAAGGAGCATGCACGTACACACACGCAGTATAAATATGGATGTAATACACTGTTTGTTAATAAACTCTGTGTTACTTGAACATTTTCACTGTTCTAATATATTTCTTTGTGTGCTCCTACATTTTTTTCAATTAGGAGCACATGTACTCCTTGGGAAAAAAGTAAGCGTACAGCCCTGAAGCTACTAGCATTTTATTTATATTTTTCGCTACATTTCCAAAGGAAATATTGTACTTTTTACTCCACTACATTTATATGACATATATCCAGTGGTGGAATGTAACCAAGTACTTTTACTCAAGTACTGTACTAAGTACAGTTTTAAGGTACTTGTACTCTACTTGAGTATTTCCATTTTATGCTACTTTATACTTTTACTCTACTACATTCCAAAGTTGTTTATTGTACCACTATGTTTATTTGATAACTTTAGTTTCTAGTTACTTTGCAGATTCAGATTATTAATACAAAATATAATCAACAAATAAATTATGATGTATTATTATATATTACTGTAAACTACCCAGCAGTAAGAGTAATTCAAGTTAGCCCCACCTTTGCCAGCTGCAAAATTAAAGTGATGTACACATTAATGCAACAATAATTATAATCGAATAATATAATATACATTATTCTGAAATGGGCTATTCTGCATAATGAGTACATTTTCATGCTAATACTTTTGTACTTTTATTTAAGTAACATTTTGAATTCAGGACTTTTACTTGTAACAGAGTATTTTTACAGTGTGGTATTGCTACTTTTACTTAAGTGAAAGATCTGAGTACTTCTTCCACCGCTGGTTATATCTACCGGTTAAGTTGCAGATTAAGATTTTAGAAATGACCATATAGAATATGATGTATTGTTATACAGTAAACTAAACTACCCAACAGTAGCCTATATGAAGCAGTTAAAACTACCTCGACCTTGATCAGCTACAACATTAAAGAGTAACTTAAGACTGTGTGAAAATCTTGTTTTTCCTGTCCTCCAGTGGTTTAACTTCTCACCTTGCTGCAGTGAGGTAGAGTTGTACTCATTTAGCCAGTGAGTTATATCACAATGCAAATGCACAAAATCTTCAATTTGATGTCAAATTCTCTTTTTAAATATTCTCTTCATCTACAGCCACTCAGTTTCACCTGTAAACATTATTGTTTGTATTTATAGAGAGGGCTCTTGGTCTAAATTCAGACGTATATAGAAAATAGATCTTAGGTAAGCTGGGAGCAGCGTGGGGTCATTAAATCCCTACCAGCACCAGTAGTGTTGTGTAGTTGGCCCTGTAGATGGTTTACCTCACTGTGAATGATATTATCAATGATTCATTAGTACACTTATAATCTGTATGATTAAGTGTTACTGTAATTGTGTTGGCACCATACCTTTATAGCTATTTTGAGACACTGCACTGATTATTTACAGTGTAAATGGTGCACTTGTCTCACTCTATGTTTTCCCCATTACAATTGTACAGTAAAACAGCACAGACTGCCTTACTGTATTCCTTGCATTACTCTACCGGAATTGGTATAGGCCTACTTAGGTCATGTATGAGTCACTACCTGGCACTTGGAACACTGGTGCCCATTGTTATTGTGGTGCTGTAATGCTCTATAAAGTGGCATTGTGTTGCTCTGTCCTCTGCTGTTACGGACAGAAAGAAAAACAAAACTGAAGGAGCCATGCATCCCTTCGCAACTGTGATCAAATTTACTGTTTACAGCAGATGGAAAGCAAATGCCAGGGTGTGTATTCTATGCAGTTATTCTAGTTTAAGAAATGTAGCCTGGAAAAAAATACTGAAATTAAGGCTTCATGTACAGTAACCAAACGTCAAGGCTCTCAATGGTTTTAATTCACTGAAATTGTTTTTGAAACTCTCTGTGGATGATCATTTACTTCAAAGTAAAGGACCACAGACTCTGAGGGATCTGAACAATGTCTCATGAATAAAGATTATGTTTTTTCCACTGTGGCTTGTAACATCCCACATTACATGCTCACACACAGAGACACGCACATAATGCATTACAAACTTGCACAAAGTGTTGATCTGTTTTTTTTTTTTTTAACTTAATATCATATAATTATCAGCTGGGATATCCAAGATAGGTGATGGGATGGAAACTTTAGCTATATCTAATTCCTGTCCATTGTGACTCTGACAAAGAGTAGGAGGTGCTTTGAGATCACTTGTGCTAAGAGAGCCTGGTTCGCTGTACTTGCTGTTAACTGAAGGAATGCCAGGATTTTTATGTTGTGAAAGAAGGATATTTTTCTTTGTCCCTGGTACCGGGTAGCGAAGACAGGGACGAGGAGATGGAAGACAGGAGATGGAGGACCGCACACACACACACACACACACACACACACACACACACTTCTAAACAATATGGCACCACAAGCAAATGTACACACATCCCCATTGTTCCATTGTTCTTCTCCACTCAGCAGCTCACTCCCCTCGTAGTGTTTACATAAAGGAGTAAAACAAAGATTTTCATTTTAAAACTACTGTACTCTCAAACACATACGATGCTTTTAAAGAGCTTTTACACCTGTTATCATAAAAATGTGAACACACACCATTTCCCTCGGCAGAGGATTTGGAGGACCAACAATTTTATTGTATTTTACAGTGACAGACAGAGAAAAAAGGTTACTTAAGGATATCAGGTATGAAATAATGAAATGAGTTCAATTTTCCCTAAACAGCCTCCTGCGGCTTTTCAGAGAAAAAAGCACACTGGAATAACATTAAATATAAAATAATTACAAGAAGCAAAATCAAAAGGAGAGGAATCAGGTTTGTCATCGTTTGGGGTGTATTTGTAGGACTTGAAGGCATTCAGACATTTTGGAAACTTAAACATAACCTTTGACTTGTGTGGCAGGTGCCCTGCGAGGACTACTTTCTCCACTGCTGAAGGTGGGGGAGCCTGGGATGCCAGGGGGACTTGACCCAGCATAGAGCAGAGATCCCCCAATGAGGAGCAAAGCTGATGCCCCCCAGCCGATGTAAAGGGCAGGGCCAAGCTCACGCTTGTGTGGGGCCGCCACATGTGGATCATAGAAATCCCTGATGATGGAGTGGGCAGTCCAGCAGATGGGCACAAGGTAGAGGAACCCTGCGATGGCAAAAAGGACGCCAGAGATGCGAGCAATACGGGCCTTGAGGCTGTTTACACCGATGCACTTTGTGCACTTGACTCCTAGGACCCCCAGAGCCAGAGCCAGGCCACAGATCAGGATGGAGAACACGGTGAGGCCTCGGGCAGCCTGCATGTCACTGGGCAGAGCCAGCAAGCTGTCGTATACCTTACACTGGATCTGACCTGTGCTCTGCACAATGCAATTCATCCAAAGGCCTTCCCAAATGATCTGAGCCGTCACTATGTTGTTACCGATGAAGGCAGTGACTCGCCACAGGGGGATGGCACAGACTATTGCCCCACTCACCCAGCCCACAATCGACATGATTAGGCCCAGCAACTGCATGCCCGTGGTTGCCATGGTGAAAGGTGTTGTTTGAATCAGATGGACTTGTCTTGGTTTTATTTCAGTCTTTGTTTGTTGCAGAGGGCTCACTTATAGTCCCACAAAGATATGTGACAGTCTACAGTGCTGTAAATATTGTGCTCCACTACTGGATCCTCAGTCTTCGGGCGATGATGTCGTTGAGTTCAGCTTGGGTTAGACAAGGACAGGTACCCTGAAAACAGTAGAACCAATTTAAATCATTTTTTTAATTCATCATACAAATGGTGCTGGAAAACTCACAGATTAGAAAATGTATATAACTTCTTACTACTTACAGCAATGAGCATCACATTAGTAAAGTATGAAAAGACTAATGGAGCATATATTTATCATAAATATTTGGTAACAGGCTGGGAGGCCCATGTTTAGTGGATTCCAGCGAGAACCACAGAGAATAGCCGTCTTTGACACAGCTGTGGGTGTCGAGCTACGCCTTGCCGGGTGAGTGGATTATCTCAGAAAAACATGAGGAGACTCTGAACACAAGCATCTTTCATGAAGGCTTGTAGAGTGGGCCAGGAGGACCTATGTCATCTATTTATTACAGCTCTCGGTATCCACATTTTACCAATTCTGTGAATCAAAACCCTCCCCGCACAATCAATCCAGGGTTTGCTTCACGATAAGGGTGGATGGAAAAATGCCAAAGGGATAAGCTTTGCACACTGGACCCCTTTTAGATAAACATGTATCCAGTAGATCCTCATCTGAGAGGATTATTATTAGATAACATGAGTAAAATGACAAAGTCCAAGTTTTGTAAGTGGGCAGATAACAATGGATCATATGACTCCTCGAATAATAATTCTGACAGGCCTACAACCTCCCTATTATTACTATTACAAAATATTGTGCATGGATTTATAGTAATAAATTATTCCTCCCTGGAAGTCCCTTAAAGGCCCTTGAAGGCCCCCAGACCTCATATTAGGAATATGGTCCTTATCTTTGGTACAACTAATGACTTTGCCTACTTTAAAGGAAATGATTGCAAACATTACAATGAAGCAAGAGTAATTTCATACACCTGCCTCCAACACTGAGACTACTTTAATAGGGATATTACATTGTGATACAGCTAAACATATAATAGAAGAATTACTGGGAACAATCTTTATATTCCAGCAAACTCGTCATGTTTTTCAGTCTAATAGTTTTTGACATTTTTGGAAATGTCACCAACGATAGAGGATATTCTCAAGGATATTTACCTCAAATGAAGTACTCTCACTGCTCCCCTTGGTCCACAGGTTAGTGTTGCTGCTCCTTTGCTTGTATAGATCAGATGGGAAGCCCGAAGTTGTGAACAACGGCCCTGAGAATTCAGTTCAGTCCACAGGAAGGCTGCAGAGCAGGGGAGGCTCGGTCTCAGAGGTCAGGTGAACTGAAGCAAAGAGGGTCGATCGGCTTCGACACCCAGGACTGGACTGGAGATGGGGCTGCCCTCCGAGATGCCAGCGCAAGTCTGTGTGGCAGTGGGCAGAAGCATGCGCTTGTGTGCACGACCGTGTCAGTGTGTGTGAATAAGTGAATGTGTTTGAGTGTGTCTCCCAGTGCCTGGTGTACGAGCACAATGCCCTGCTGTTTTGCTGTGCCCTCCCTCCCTGCTCCCTGTCAACCTCTGTCCCAGCCCTGCAGCCCCTCGCATCCATCCAACTCAGCAACCCATTTTCTCCTCTTTTTCGACTTTGACTCACTTGTTCATTTATGAGAGCCTTCTCTTTTCTTCTGCCCTCCTCTTTCCTTTTCAATCTGTTTATGGGTTTCATTGAAGTTTTTTCGAGTGTAGGGAGTCAGTCCTTATGCAACCTCTTGTTCACTGTTCTGACAGGGAAAATGTGGTTCATTGTAGTTTTTCGTACTGATTTGTAACTAAATAAATATATTTGACATACTGGAAAGATAATCACAAGCGCAACAACTGTATTTATACTGGAGATTTATAAATCATGTATTAAGTATGATGTTTAGATGCTGCAGAAACTAGAACAGATGATTAGGGGAGCAGCGTTTTTGCCGCCATGCAGGCGACCAGGACTGAAGAATGGATGAAGCCTGTCAGTAAATGTATCTGTGAAGGTGTGAATGTGGACTCCAGATTCTGCGCAGTAGAAGGACACATGGCCTTCTGTGTAGTCCAGAAACACGCCCACCTTCTTGGGTCTCTGTTCTAGAGCCACCGGAGTGACAGGAGAGGTGTTGGCGATGTACTGGCCTCCAACCCTCAGGCTTAAAGTCCAGAAACCATTTGCGGGGCACACAGTGAACTTGCCCTTCCTGTTTATGGACTGTCTGACAACACCCAGGTTCCACTCGATCTTCTCCCCGACCTCCACCTCCCAGTAGCACCTCCCACTGCTGAAGCTTTCTTTGGCCAGCACGTTTGCCACACGGTCGAACCGCTTGGGGTGATCTGGTACCTCCTGAAGTTTGTCTGTGTGTCTCACCTGTTTTCTGTCATCTGAGACAGAGAGGAAGGGGTGGGCTGTCTTGACACTCAGATTGACATCCACTAAGAAGCAGAGAGGAGAAAATGTCAAGAAGGGGTAAAACAGCATGGACATGTTTACTTCACTGAGGGACTGTAAGAAAACTACTGGGATGGGGAGGGGGGTTAAATCTTATTTTTCACCCTCCCCAGCTTTATTAATATTTTATTTGGACCCAAGGCTTGACTTAAAAAAACTGCAACACCCTCCCCCTATTATCTCAAAATATAGCTCTAGGTTGGTACAACTCATTCTAGGTCTAATTTATATGAAACGTTTAACATTTTAAAAATGCCGGAATATAAATTTGGAGTGTTCAAAAATAAAAAGCCTCTTCTCTAAAAATGTCAGATTACATCCCCTTAGCAAAAGAAAAAATACATAACTCTCCCCCTTTTATGACCTCCCTTCCTCTTCTAATAATTTGTGTACAGTCCCCTATATTTGTTTCTGTGTAGACAAAGCCTTACCTGTGTATTTCTCTGTTCTCTTAAGTTCTGTCAAAGAAGAGCCATAGGAAAAAGGAAAAAAGAAATGTCACTGTCATTGAAGTTATTGTAAAATGTTGATTTAATACATCAGATAAAAGTTGCATTACTCACCAGATTTGGAGAGCCTGTTGACTTCTACCTTTATCTTTTCCATCATGTCTGACAGCGCTCGTCTGGTGACCCCAACACAAGGGTCAGTTTCTATGGTAACCTTGGACCAGTCCTTCATCTCAGAGGGGCACATAGTGGAAACACTGTTCTGCACGACATAAACAAAGACATTTCACTGGTGATAGCCAGTGTCTGTGCTTCACCATTATCATTATATTATCTGCAGAAATGTAAAAAGTGCTCACCACGGTAACTTGCTTCATATCTTCACTTTGATCCCTGTTTACAGGAATCTGAGGGTCAGATTCAGCGGTCTCCTTCCTCAGCTCCTGGATCTCCTGTTCGAGCTCCCCCACCAGCGTTTCCACTTTCTTCTCCTCCTCTCTCTGTCTCTCCTCGATTGCTCCAACGACCGCTTTGTGACTCTTCTCCATAGCATTTACAAGTGCAGAGAAGACCTTCTGGCTCTCTCGCACCTCTCTGAGGTAAGAGTTCTGATTGGACATCATGCATCGTCATTCAACGATATACATTTTAAAATAAACAATGATTTTAATGATATGGAGGTTTTCAACGCACCTTTTGAAGCTCGAGGGAATATTTCAACCTTTCTATCTTCTGCAGCCTCTCCTGAATCATTTGCTCAACATCTATAACCTGTACATGTGCAACAGTGACATACACAAATATACTAGATTTATTAATTATCAGATGATGTCACCAATGATGAGATAACTGACAAATGCAATAAAGTACCATTTCCTTGTCAGGTGGCTTCTGCAGTCGAGTCTTCCTGTAGTTGTCTGAGACGTCTGCCAGAATGCGGTTGACACTGAGGTCAGGCCTGTCAGTAAATACTCTCTTGCAGTGGGGGCAGTATTTGGCCTGGTGTCGTGTCCAGTAGTGGCAGAGACAGGACAAGCAGAAGCTGTGTCCACATGGTGTGGTCACTGGGCTGGTGAAGATGTCTCTACACAGAGAGCACAAGAAGTGCTTCTCTGGGAGGAGGCAAATTGTAGAGGCCATACTCTGAAAATGACAACGTCAGCAATGTGTGACAAAGCTTTTTTCTGTTGTTCTTTATTCAAAGACCTCTGTGGCTAAGCTTGTACTTTTGGATGGTAAATAAGGTCAAACAGAGAGAACCAAAACTTGACTTGAGAAGTGCCCATAGAAATCATCTCATAAACAAAAAGAAGGACATCTTTGTATTTTATGCTATGAATGTTTGAAGTGGATACCTATTTTTTAGGGAAAAATAAAATATTGTTATAGAAAAGAGCTTGAACATTTTAGAGCTGATACTAATTGAAAATGTAATGTTTGTATATGTATTACTGAGTACATATATATATACAGTATACTGTATACTGAGTGGTGGAAAGAGTACTCAGATCCTTTATCTGAGTGAAAGTACCAATAGATTAATGTAAAAATACTCCATTTTAAGTATAAGTCCTGATTTCACAAACATATTTAAGTAAAAGTACAAAAGTACCATCAGTTTTAAGTTACTAATGATTATATCTGTCATGTAAATGCAGTGGAGTAAAACAGTTCAGTATTTCCCTCTGAAATGTTGTGAAATAAAAATATAAAGTAGCAGGAAAAGGAAATACTCAAGTAAAGTACAAGTACCTCAAAACTGTACTTTAGTACAGTACTTGAGTAAATGTACTTAGTTACTTCCCACCACTGTATAAGAGTACATACTGTATCATTACATGTCTTTTAAGCTACAAGTTGTCATTTGAAATATGTGTTGTTTTTGATAAATGTATTGTAATATTAAATCCATCTTGAACTATAAGTACATGCCACTAACTAAAGAAGGAGCATTTACACTGAAGTGTGAAAACAAATATTTTTAGCTCAGCTATGCAGCACTCAGACTCTCGGCACAAATGTGACGTCATGTTCTTGAGAAGAATGGCATTCCTCTCATATTATACAATGATACACAAAGGACAGGACATGTGATTCTTTTTTAATCTATTGAAGTAACATTCATTTCACTGGCGAAAGCTCCCCACAGTGAAGCCTAGCCCTCTGATTGTTTTCTACCACAGTGTCTTCTTTGTCATTGTCACAGACCTTTGAGTTTAAAAGCATTAATTTGAGATCAAGGGCAGACAACGGAAGCAGCCAAGTAAAAGATGTAATGTAAAGTATGTAGTCAAACAGGTAGCAACCAAATGGTTTGTTATGTAATGGGGAAGCTACAACTCAACACAAAGCAGAAACTACTGAAATCTTAAGGTTGTTTCTCATGTGATTCCTGAGTTTTGTCCCGACTCTGTTGTACTCTGACATCCAAGTAGGAAACACTCTCGGATTATGCAACATGTTCGTGAATGATTCAGCGGTCTGATTTTTGTCTGTAAGTATAGCTTTAACAAAAGTGAAACAGAAATGTATGTAAAAAACATTTACTGAGCCGAGTGTGGTCTTACCTCCCCCAGTTGATCTTGTCCAGATAACACAGCAGTCAGCCTACACTGCTTCTATTCACAGTTTCAGGTAATAATGCTTTGATACTGCAAATGGTGTATGCTCAACAGGTGCGCTAAGGTGTGTGTGTGTTGTCTAGGAAAGGGGCAGTGCTTTAGATAATGGCACTCCATGAAACTCCACCCTGAATGTTATCTGAGCTACACTTCAACCAACCTACCCCAGGAAATGTTGGAGGTTAAATAAAATGGTACGTGGTTGACAAACAACAAACTCTCACATGTGCTGTCAAAAATCACAACTTTATTCAAAATACAAATTTACAGTTTAAGTCAGCCATGAGATTTACTGGTTTTGACCATTAGTAATCCCCTTAAGCTGTTTTTTGACAAAACAGTCAAGTTTGTGTTTCAGCCTGAATGGAGTTGTACATTTTCTTATTTATCATCAAGTATCATCAAGCCAGCCTGAAAGCTACATAAGCAACAGTTGGATACAAAGAGCACATGTGAAAAACAGGTCATAGGTCAATACCACGCTGTCATGGACGAGGAGTTGCAAAGAAGCGATTGATGAAGATTGAGTTAAAGTTAAGTCTGGCAGGAGGGGCCACTCTGTCCTCCATGTGCTTTATAGCTACCTGGGCAGTTCCTCCTGCCGATCCACCTACTGCACCACCTATGATCCCATAAAGAACCATCCCCCCTGGCCCCTCTATAGACCCAACCAGTGCACCCATGACAGCTCCCACAACCAAACCCGTCCCCAGTCCTCTGGCCAGGGACGTTCTGAGCCATCCATTGTCCATCTCTGCCTTGGCTCTGATCTCTGCGCCGACACTGGCGGTGTAGGCATCCTTCTGGTGATACAGCTCCTCCGCTATGTACTGCTTCTCCATGTCAGTCCATGCCTTCTCTATCTCTGCTGTCCTCTGCTTCCTGAGCCTCTTTTCCTCCTTCTTCACGCTGTCCTCTGCCTTCTGGAAAGTGCTGCTGGAGAAGAAGCCCCCTCCTAAGGAGGCCACCATCCGCTCTATCTTCTGCAGCAGCTCTCTGTCCTGGCTGCGATCTCTCCAGTTCTTGCTGAAAACGTGAAAGCGTCCCCCGTACTTCTCGATCAGTTCTCTCAGGTGCCAGTCAGTCTTCTGCACCCTGTCTTCCAGGGCAGCTCCCTCCAGATTTCCTTCATAGGCCAGGAGGACCATGCAGTGCCTCAGACAGTGTCTTCCAAAGCGTTTCTTCATCAGTTTGGGGGCTGTCATGTCATTCGGGGAGATTTTCTCCATGTCAAAGGCAACAAGAAAGGCATGGGGACCAGGAATACATAAGCACTTAGACCTTCTCAGCTCCATCTTCCTCTTGGGTTGAGATATATCCTTGTCATAGATGTTTGGTCCATTGATGACAGCCACTCGTCTACCAGCCAGCTCTCCAATATTCTTCCTGCTGTCAGAAATGCTGGTGATATCTTTAGAAAACTCCTCCCTCCCAAGTATGGCATTTGTTAGTAGGAACTGTGAAGGTCCACTGCTACCGACCACCATAAGCCTTAATTCTGTAGTAGATCCTGTGAAAAGTGAAGTTCAGTTGAATTTGAGAAGGAAGTATCACCACGTAAAAGCAAAAAGTAATGTGCATTTGCTCACACTTATCATTACTATTATACATCATGTTTTTACGTTCTCTTGCTGTAGAATCATTAGCTTCTAAGTGCCTCAAATTCATATGCAGAGGCTGACAAAATAATGTAAACAATTCATGAAAAATGACTCCCTTTGACGTAAATTAACCAATCTTGCTAACACAAGAGTGATTAGGTTGTAGGCCAGTTACCAGTTGTTTGTCATGTTTTTCTTTTGAGAATGTTTTATGATATATCAAATAAATTTGCGATTTTCTAACAATGCACTGTCAGTATGAGAAAAGAGACTGTAGCCATAGCATCTCTGTGAGGCTGTGCTTTGAGCTAAATGCTAAGGTTGGCATGCTGACATGCTCACAGTGATCATGTTAACATGCTGATGTTAGGCAGGTATAATGCTTTCCATGTTCACCATCTTAGCTTGGCATGCTAAATTTGCTAATTAGCACAAAATCCAAAGTACAGCTGAGGCTGATGGGAATGTTAGTTAGTTAATTAGTTTTGCAGTTATTTGAACATAAACCAAAGTACTGGACAAAATTACAATTTTGACCAGATGATGGCGCTAGATGAAAAGTCAGGATCACCAAAGTTATTACATTTCATCCTGAAGGGGGACATAAATGTGCATACCAAATTTTATGGCAATCCATCCAACAGTTGTTGGGACATTTCACTCAAAAACTCAAGATCTAATGCTGGGCCGCTTTTACCTTATACATGCTGCTAAATGGCATGCAAACTGATATGAGCCACCTTTTTTTTTTAGCTTTGTAGCTTGAGTAAAAGTACAGCAGAGTAATCATTCCCATGTCACATTTGTTTACCCGCTGTATATATTAAATCAGTGAGCTTACCTTTCTTCCTCTTATCCATTTGGCAGATTTACAGCACAGATTCACTCTTTTATTTTGGATTATCACAAAGTTCTCCAGCTTCTCACTGGACTGAACTCATCACCATAAGTGTTGCATGTAAACACATCCCCATCCTTTCCATCCCTCTCTCTCTCTCTCTCTCTCTCTCTCTCTCTGTGTGTGTGTGTGTGTGTGTGTGTTGATTAGGTTGATTAGGTAATTGGGTACCAGATTTAATATTAAGTGGAAAATGTCCCCAGGGTCAGAAGCTGGCAGTGAGCACATTCACATTTATTGACATTTATTACTGTGTTTTGTACTTTTGTAGTTTGTACCAATTGGTAATACAGTGAAGGATGAGAGGATGGGGGGATTTAGTCATGTTCTTTGTGGTGGGCACTGACCGGCTCATTTCTATATTTACATATAGACACACGTCATATAAGTGATTTGCATAACCATCATCATCACGACAAACTCTCCAGTGTTAATCAGCGCTGAGCAGAGGTAATTATTTGAAGATGAGAAGATGAGATGAGAGTTGTTTGCCCACTAACAGAGCCGGGTTGGCTCTTACCTCAAAATGATGAAGAGATTTAGTTAACTGTAACCCTGATGAGCGAACGCTTTTGTAAACATTCAGTGTTTATAACAGTGTTTACCAGTGTTGATTTTTTGTTTCTCTGTTAAAATGAACACACTGATTTTAAAGGTGACCCTACAAGGTTATCTCACTGTCAGCCCACATCCTGGGATCAGGGAAATCAATAGCTCATTAAATTAGTTTGATCCTGTGTGAGAAGAGCACAAATTTATATTCCAAACATAGACTAGTGTCTTTATGTGTTGTCACTGCAACAAATAACAGTGTTTGCAAAGACCTGCAGCCTCATGCAAAAAGGCCAACACGAATAGGCTACATATTGTACATTGCATTTATTATCCAGCTTTTCCTCTGGGACCTGTACTTGTTTTTTCCGATGTGCATGCTACATGTTTGATATAAGTAAAGAGAAAAATGTTTGTGATTCTTTAATTTATCATAAATCAAATTAGGTGCCTAAACAAACAGTTTGTCTGCCAAACCTTAGGAGTTCCTCACAGCTTCCATTTGATTTTTAAAATGCGTACGGAAGCCAAACTGGTTCCTAATTAGAGTGATCAAGCACCTGCACCATTAATCATTCAATAACAGAAAAAGCCAGCAACATCTCTTTAAAAAATGTTTTTTTCTTGAAATATTGAATGCCACATTTTTGCCATTTTGGGATATGTTTGACACACGAAAGGATGCCTAGGTGCATTGCTTACTAACTGCCTTGTAAAACCTTAGTACTTTTACACATCAACCTGAAATTTGGTACATATGTGGGCAAGAAGTGTGGGAACCAAAAAATTTAAAATTTTAGTTTTATTATTTAAGTTTTATTATTCACATTTTAGTAGGTTCAGTGTTTTTATTTTTCCACAAATAAAATTGTGTATTCACTGTCCTATAGTTTCATGGAGATTAATACATTCAGTAATTTAGGTTCATACATTTAACAGTGCAATTGTCTTCTTCAATTTAAGCCATTAACAATGGTTCTGTGATATTTATATGAGAAGTTATTAAGCATTAAAGAGAGGTATGTAAAATCAGGTGGAAATAGGCCCAAAACTTCATTCTCGGTTAATCCTGAGCCTATAACTCACTCACACACTTACACATTAGCACATTTAGACTAAACAGTGCTCGAAATTACCTGACACTGCAGTGTAAAATAGGTAAACAGTACATTAAACTGTCCATATCCGTTTGTACTTTTTGATGGGTAATTCCTACGCTAGTAAAACAGCGCCTCTGTGTGGTCAAACGTCGTAACACACAAAGAAGAAATCACACTTACGTATTTCCTGTTTGGAGCGACGTCACAGCTACCAGGAAGTGACTTGTAAACAGACTAAATACATTTGCGCTGATTTGTAGTTACTTTGCCACATTGTTGTCATGGAAACTTTGATACAGTTTTTATCTTTATGATGGAGCCAGACGTGTGTGTAGCTGCTATAATGGGGCCATGTGTTAAAGTGAAGGACAACCTCGATTCAGGACTCAGACAGACAGTTAAATCTAGACAAATAACGTTACTGTCACCGGAATGATCAGACACACGTTGCGGGCGGCCAGACGTGCCCTTTCTCCCGGTCTGCGGTGCTTCTCTGACACTTCCGGCGGAGAAATAATCGAAGATGCGTTTGAGCGGACAGGCTCTCCACGTCTCACACAGCAGGCGTCTCTCTACGTACACGTGAGCCGGCTTTGGTCAATTTAACTGATTAAATAGGCTATTTCTATGCAGAGATACGCACACATCTGCGAAAGCATATCCACGCACTGAATTAGATCTGATTTTCAGTCTAGTCTTTAATGCAAATGCTATGTCATGTCCAGAGAGTTTGCCCAAAGTGACCTTCCTCCTCCCTTTTACAGTGGCCTTACTGTCTCAGAAGGTGCTCCTACTGCAACTTTAACAAGTACATACCCAGAGAGAACAATGGCCACATAATGACTGAGTGCCTTCAGCGGGAGACTGAGACATTGCTGCAGCTCAGTCAGGTATCCTGGTATGGTGCTTTGTTCCACGTGAAATCATCCAGTATCCCCTGCAGCTTTCAACACATGCCTTCACCCACCCTTAATTTTGATTTCTCCACGCAGCATTACCTCAGTATTTTTTGGTGGTGGGACTCCGAGCCTGGCTCACCCCTCAACCATTGCTGCAGTCCTGGAAACTGTTTCCAGGCAGGCAAATCTCTCAGATAAGGCCGAGGTCACACTCGAGGTCAACCCTACTCCTGTGGGAATGTCAAAGTTAGAGGACTATTGCCGTGCTGGGGTGAACCGTTTCTCCATTGGGGTCCAGGTGAATATAATCTATTTGGTCACAGAAGATTAGATTGTGCACTGTATAGTTGCACAGTCTCCTTATCATGTTTTCAATCCTTCAGTCTTTGCAGGATGAGGATTTGAAAATTCTGGGGAGAGACCACAGTTCTCATCAGGCTTTGCAAACTATTGAGGAGGCCAGGAGGCTGTGCCCCGGGAGGGTGTCGGTGGATGTGATGTTCGGACGGCCCAAACAGAGCGTTGACTCCTGGGAGAATGAGTTGTCTGAGCTGCTGAGGGTGTGCGACGACCACGTGTCTCTGTACCAGCTGACCTTGGAGCGGGGCACCCAGCTGTTCAAACAGGTGCTACGAGGAGAAGTGACTGTGCCCGCTGAAGACTTGACAGCAGAGATGTACCAGTGTGCCAGGAGGACTCTCCACCAGCATGGCTTTCTGCAGTACGAGGTGTCTAACTTTGCAAGACGTGTAAGTCCTCAGCAGAAAGACAGTTCACTGATTGTCCTCCTCACCTTAGGAGACATTGATTCTTTCATAGAGATTATAGGGAAGGCAGGTTTATTAGTGGAGAACCTTTGAGTGCTTTATATAAGGAATAAAAATGTATTACAACAACATTTAAAACGGTGAACGTCAGCATGCTAACATGCTCACAATGACAATGCTAACATGCCGATGTTTAACAGGTATAATTTTTACCATGTTCACCATCTTTGAGTATAAAGTTAGCATGCTAAAATTTGCTAATTAGCTCTAAACACAAAGTGTAGCTGAACGTCATGAGTTTTGCAGGTTTCTGTCATAAAGCAGACACATTCAGATTTTGTCCTGATGATGGTGCTGAAAGTTGAGGGATGACCAAAGTGATTACAATTCATGCCGAGGGAGACATGAATGTCTGCAGCAAATTTCATGGCAGTCCATCCAATAGTTGTGGAGACATCTCACTCAAAACCACTAATGTGAACCTCATGGTGGTGCTAGAGGAAAAGCCAATCACCAAAGTAGGATTCCTCCTCTGGGGATCATGAATGTCTGCACTACATTTTAATGGCAATCCATCCAATAGTTGCTGAGAAATTTCAGTCCAGACCAAAGTGGTGGACTGATTAAGATGCTACAACATTATACCTGCTATTACCATGTTAGCATTGTGATCATGTTAGCATGCCTAGGTACAACCTAGCAACCTTGGCAGCCTGGCAAACTAGTCTTTCATCTTGCTTTGAGTAAAATCCTTCAGTAAATCCTTTCAGTAAAAATCTAATAATGAGTTTTAGGAAAACTTATATTTTATATACATAATTAACAGTGTTCTTCAGATTATAGAGCGAGAGTTAAAGGTGACATTGCTTCTAAAACTAAAGATGTGTGCTGCTATTTATGATTTTATTGCTGTTATTCATCTTTTTTCTGTTTTGTTTTTGATGAAATGTCTTCACCAACACTCCATCAACAAGACAGATGTCTGCTCTGTTTTGCACCATATGGCCTCATAAACACGTCTGAGAAGACCAATCACTACACATCAATAATGCTTTACTTTTGTGTTATGTAGAACGCCGTGAGTCATCACAATATGAGCTACTGGAAGGGAAGACAATACATCGGTGTCGGCCCAGGTGATCTATTATCTAGACTGAAAGCAGCGATCAATGAAGTATCGTACTTGTGGAAAAGTTATTTTTAACATTTGTGACTGTGACAGGAGCACACGGGCGGTTTGTTCTTCCGGGGGAGGGAGGTGTCGTTCGGGAGGCCCGGACCCAGACTCTGGAGCCTGACGTCTGGATCTGTGAAGTCCAGCGGAGGGGACATGGGACACGGAGGCGAATTCAACTCAGCCATCTTGAACTGTGAGCTGTTGCACTTACAGACAATAGTGTTGTGTGATGAGTGTATTTGGTTGTTACACAAGGGGGCAGCTGCCATTTCCAGACATTTTCAGCCCATGTGAAATGTAGCAATTATGTATCAGCCAATGTAACTCAACACTGTGAGAAACATAGTGTTGGAGGTCGCTGTACATGTGCTTGTTCTTTCAAACATTCTGTCCTTGTGAAACGCTATTATCAGACTCGTCCATTTAGTCCATTTGCTCACTCTGTCCTGTCCTTGTTGTTATCAGAGTCTGAAGTTCTTTGATGAAAGATGTTTGTTTGGCAGATTGGAGGAGGTGCTGGTGATGGGAATGAGAATGACCGAGGGCATTAATCACAAGGTGAAGCCTTTATACCTACATGAAATACATTAATGGAAAATATTCTATTCAGCACAGTTTCTGTGCGATCGTCTCTGTCAGTGAAGGTGACGTTCAGTGTTCAGTCAATTTTGTGAAATGTGATTAAGTTGGTTGTGATAATTTTCTGGTGTTTAACAGCACTGGGAGTTGTTTAGCCCTCAACTTGGCCTCCATGAAGCCTTTGGGACGTCCACCAATGTCCAAGAGTTGCTACAGAGCGGACGACTCATTCTTGATGACAGGTGACTTATGACGTCATTTTTCAATACTTAAATTCAAAGTTTGACGTTTTCTCTGACTAAAAACAGATTACCCACTTATTTTCATTATCAGTTACTCTACCGATTATTTTCTAGATTATTCGATTGATCGTTTTCTTTATTTATAAATGCCTACATAACCAGGCTCCCGAGGTGCTGTGTGACCTTGTGCTTCCACTAAGAGCTTCGGGCTCAGTAACACGTGGAGCATCCAATGGGAATTGTAAGGTGCCCTTGCGTAAATCCTCATTTGGTCAAACAGCTTTTTCTGTTCTGGGGATTAACATGTAGAATTCCTTACCTACAGAACTCAAACTGGATCCTGACTGGGATCATTTTAAACTCAAACTGAAACAGTTTTTAAAGAGGGATCAGTCATGTAGTCATGAATGATCTGGTGCTTCTTGTTTTACGGTGCAGTATTGTATTAGTTTGCGTTTTGTATTGTTCTGTCTCTCTTGCTGAGTTCTGAGTTTGTGTTTTTAATGTATGTACCCATTGTTGAGTCTGTGTTTTGTTATGTCTCCTGTGTATGTGTTGCTGAGTTTTATGTGCCCATCAAGGGACGGGCATTGCAAATTAGCTTAGGCTGCTGTGGTGTGTGGCATTGGTTTATGCTACATACTTGTCCCTATACAAATAAACATTAAATAAAATAAATAAAATGTGAGAAAATTGGTAAAAATGCCTGTTATAATTTCCCACAGCCCAATGTGATGTATTCAAAGAGCTCGTTTTACTTGACCAGCAGTCTAAAACCCCAAAATATTCAGTTAACTATAATATAGGACAAAGAAAAGCATCAGATCCTCACATTTGAGAAGCTGGAACCAGGGAATGTTTGGTTTTGCTTGGAAAATCAAATAATCGATTATCAAAATAATTGTTAAAAATGAAATATCATTCTGTTAATCAACTAATCGTTGCAGCTCTACACTTGTGTCTGAATCTATTTTTTTTTTTCTTTCTTTATTAGAGGTCTGCGCTGCTCCTGGGATGGACTGGCCTTACTGGACAGCATACTGCCAGCTCTGCTGGTGGAGCTGGAGAGACAAATCAGTCAGAGGTTACACAGAGACCACCATGCTGATGGACAGACAAAGAAGACCTCCAACCCACGATGACAGTAATGTGAACAGAGCAGATAACTTCAGAGGAAGCTTGTTTGTGGGTTAAGCTGACAGGAGATAAAAAAAAAACCTGAAAACAGGCAGATATCGACAGGCCAAATCCATCTAACATGTCTTATTTAAGTTAATTATTAATTTAGTTTTTCCTCCTCTGTGTTTTGCTGTCATGGTAACTCAAACCACCACAAACTGGCTATAGAGAAATAAAACGGGCCCCACAGGCTTTTCCATTACACTGACTCTGTATCATCCTGTAACAATTGCCATCGCTCTGGTTTGGATGAAAGTTGGAACATTAGAGGTTAATGTATTTTTAAAAGCCTCCAGGTGCAATATCCAATATCATGCATAATTATTGCTAGTGCTGAAACATTTCTCATTAAGTCATTTTACTGTCATCTAAACCTAATTATCACTCTCCCGGTCTACAGGAAATTGTTTGAGTTGTCAAGGCCATTTCAGTACATAGTGTCTGTACTGAGAATACAGCGTGCAATAGCTGCATGTGCATGGTCTTTTCAACACTGTAGATAGCACAACCTCTAAATGAATATTAATTTCCTGGCCAGCTCTCACCGGATTCTCTGTACATCCTTATAAATTCTTTAAATAGACTCCCAATACATAATAGGCAAATTGGAGAGAAATGTTTGCTTTATGGGTCTGTAACTTCCTAATTATTTCCTTGTCATTTCCCTGGGAAAATAATGTGGCACTAATTACAGAGAAAGTGAGGCAATGTTAGTCATTAAACACTATAACAATACAGTTCAACTTATACGAAGAATAAAGTTTAATTAATATTTATTTGGGTTTTAATGGAGCAGATATTTGAAGAAATTCATCTGGAAAAATTCCGCTGCTTATAAACTCAAACTAGGTTCAAATGACAGTGTCAGAACTTGAGTTGAGGGAAATACATGAGATATATGGACTTTCCAGGAAACTTCCTTATTAGGATTTTTTAAAAGAAATTATGGACCAAAAATCTAGTGTTACAAAAATGTTCTCCTTGATTGTCAATACCAGTTTGACGTGGATTAATTTAGTGTTAACTGCCGTTATTCAAAGAGATTTACTGACCCACTCAGCAACATTTCACTCTCAAATCAAAATGATAGATCTTGCCGGAGAGGAAGTAACGGTGAATGCCCTGTCACTTTCTAGTAAGGACTGCTGCTTTTGAAGTGCTGTTACAGCCAGAGTGATGCATAAACATATGATCTAGTGTTTAATAGTGTTTTTACTAGTGAAAGGACAGACAAGTGTTTCCTGTCTCATTATGGATAAATGGATGAATGAACTAAATGGACTGAGATAATTGCCCAAATCCCTGTCGTCATGGACACTGGAGGTCTGAAGTGTGAGCACTAATGAATTGTGTTCATTCTCTTACAATAGGCTATGTTTTCAGTTTTATTGTGGCCTGTTTCTTTTATGATTTTTTTATGTTCATATAACCACCACACAGTGTTTTCCTAACAGCCTGACACAACTGTGCATTTGGGATTTTTATTATTCATGAGGCCGGTATGAACAGGACTTGCATACAACCCCCATTGTTTTCTGCAGTGATCACGACGTGCTGCCGGTGTTAAGACTTTGCTGGAAACATCACTATAAAGGCATAAATCATTACCCTCCCTTTATGGTGAAGAACGTGACTACATTTATTTGCACCAGTAAATCTGGTATTTGAGAGTGAAGGTTTAGCCAGGGAACACAGTGAAAAGTGAGTCTTTGCCTGACTTTAAAGTCAGTAGCCAGAACATACTGAATAACTGTGGCTTTTTCTCCATCAAACAATCCTTCCCACAAACCAAGGACACTCTGAATGGACAACCCACGCAATAGTTTCTTCATGGAAACCTGAGGAGTGGGTTGGATATGCAGTGTTTTTGCTAGTGAAAGGATATAAATAACTTCTACTCAGGAGCAGAGCAATAGTGAGAGCTGAGTTTTAATGTGGGCTCTCTCCATGGTGCTGATTTCACAGAGTTCAGTATGTCTCTCTCCTCTCGCCCACCTCCCCCTCTTTAATAAATTACACTCTGACTCTGTTTCCTCTGAAACTATGGTGACACATGAGTGTGTGTAGACTAATATTGCTGATTAACCATGCAGGCTGTGTCACACCTCGGTCCTTGGTGCCATTCGCAACGTCGTGGGAGGCTTTGAAATGTGAACAATCTCTCGTATCTGGTAATTAGAAGACGTTTAAGGTCGGTGTTTGAGTCATCTCCTCCCACACACGTACGGCCATGTTTTGCATCATCACTTGAAAACAATTGATGAACATAATCTAACAATATCTGTCTCGAGCTCATTGCCCATGTTTCTTAAACGGGACTACATGTCTGACATAAACTGATTGATAGAACAGATGACAAAGCACATATGACAATTAGAAATATTCATTTGTTTTATTATATGATAAAATAATAGTTACATATACAAAAACAAAATACGAATGCACTGGTCCAGCCAAGTGCTACAGAGTATAACTCCTTACAAAATACGACATTGCAGCATACTACTACAATTGGTTTATCGAGAAGGCTCACAATTCATTGAATCTGACACCTCTCGGGTTTGTTGTGTTTGGTGCTTGATCTTAGCACCAGCCGCAGGTCGCTGGTGAAGCTCGGGCGGCGCGCCAGAGGGTCCAAGGCGGCACAGGGCGCACCGAGCCCCCGCGTCCGGCTGCCTCTCCTGCCCCTCTGGCCGATGCACAGCGACTGGTAGGTGAGGATGGGTATGATCTGATGCCGCGACGGACTGGTCTCGTCAGGCAGTCCGCCCAGAGAGGCCAGGGCCCTGAACATACCTTCCAGTCCGGTGCCGTCTTTAGCCGAGGTTTCGAAGAATGCGACATCCTCACCGAGGATTTCTGCCACCTCGGACCGTCTGACGACCCTCTGCGCTCCCAAGTCCGCTTTGTTGCCGCATATCACGGCTGGTACTCTCGCGGGATGTTTTAATTTCAGTAACTTTGCCTTAGCAGCTTTGATCTCGTTGAGCAGCTCGCAGACTTCATCGAAAGACTCTCTGTCATCCAAACTGAACACAAGCAGAAAGGTGTCACCTGGAGAGAAAGAGAGCATCACTTTAATTATTGATAATTAAATGTGAAAGTCGACTTTATGGACAAAATCACTATAATCTTTTTGGAGCTGTCTGCTAACAATACATTTCATAGGGAGGTTATTATGACATTATTATGCGCAATTATATTCTAAAACACCAAAATTGTACAGTTTCTCTTGTAAAACTGTATTTCTAAACATCCTATTGATACTTAAAACAACATAAGACTGGGCTCACCTGTCAGTATGGACAACCTCCGCTTTGCAGGGAAGTTCCTCTCACTTGCGGCGTCCAGAAGATCCACCTGGTACGCCTCCCCTCCTATGTGGAACAGTTTTCTGTGAAAGTCCTCGGTTGTGGGTTCATGTTGCTCTTCAAATTCTTTACCCAAGAACCGCTGGAGGATGTTGGTTTTACCTACTTTGGGTGCGCCAAGCACAACTATTCTGTGACAGTTCCTGGGCTTGGTCAGACCCAGCTCCAGCAGATCCACGGACCTTTTTGGGAGCCGATCATTCGAAACCTGCCGATTGCCAGAACTCGAGGATCTGCTTTCAACCACTTTCTTATCCTGTTGTCTCCAGCGCCCTTGCACCGTTTTGATGATACCCATGCCTGTCTTCGATATGTTTGACACTATGGGATGCTGGGGTACAGGGGTAAGGGCTGTGCTCTGAAGAACTGGGTGCGTAATGCGTGATTGGTGATGCCCGGTGCCAGAGTTGAACATTTCGAGGATGCCATCAACGGGAAGGTAAAACTTCTCAGTTGTGTTCATCTCCGTGTTCTTTTTAAGCGTCTCCAGGCACCGAGAGGCTATCAAAATCTTACCAACCCAGCTGCTTCTCCATGTGTGCGCCGAAACAGAGCCGAGTGTCCTCTCTTATACACCCACACCAAGCGCAGCTTCTGCGTCACCGCCTCATCCAGACAGCACAGTCCTTTTATAGAAGCACGAATCAACCAAAGAACAATTTAAAAAAACAGCACTCCAGATCTCCACTTTAAACTTGTAATTTTCCTTTGAAGAAATGAGCTATAGATTGAAATATATATAGAGAGGGGTTTTCACTTGTATGATGCAGCTTTCCAAATGTGTTCAAAATGACTTAAATTATGCTTTTGAACATTTAGGTCTGATACAAACCCTTGTAAAAAACATTCTGATGTGTTCAAACCTAATTAAATGAACTAGTCTATTTTTAGCACCTCCTGTGCAGGTGTTTCCTGTCCTGTCAAATCCCTGTCAGCATGGACACTGGAGATGTGAAGTGTGAGCACTAATGAACTGTGTTCATGCTCTTCTCTTACAATACAATAGGCTATGTTTTCAGTTTTACAGTGACCTGTTTCTTTTATGTATTTTTTATGTTCATATAACCACCACACAGTGTTTTCCTAACAGAAGCCACTTGACAATACGTGTCTGCACAGCCTGACACAATTAATGTGCATTTGGGATTTTTGTTATTCATGAGGCCGGTATGAACAGGAATTGCATACAACCCCCATTGTTTTCTGCAGTGATCACGACGACGTGCTGCCGGTGTTAAGACTGAGAAACAGCTCACTCTCTGCTCAAGGATTCATGAAGCCTGATAATGAGTCCTCATCAGCACCGCCAGCTTCAGAAATCTGATTTTATTTTCCACTGTATAACCACTGTATAAAGACTTTTATCATCACTATAAAGGCATAAATCATTACATTTGCTTTATGGTGAAGAACATGGCTGCATTCATTTGCATTAATACATCTACATCTGGTATTTGAGAGTGAAGGTTTGGCAAGGGAACATAGTGAAAAGTGAGTCTTACCTTGCCTGACTTTTAAGTACTGAACTGAACATTTGAACAGCTCTTTGTCAGTTTATTTCACCAGCCAGAACATACTGAATAACTGCGTCTTTTTCTCCATCAAACCATCCTTTTCACAAATCAAGGGCACTCTGAATGGACAGCCCACGCAATAGTTTCTTCATGGAGACCTGAAGAATGGGTTGCATATGCAGCCATAGAGAAAGGAAAGGCTGATTGCCACGGAGAGTGCAATCTCATTTCAACAAGTGCAGTTCAGTGAAAATAGAAAACCATGTTGCGATGGAAAATGTAATAGAGGTGCATTTTCTTTGCCCTGAAATGTATGATGATGCACTGATGGAAGGCATACATTTTGGCACAAACCTGTTATTGGCAGTACTGACTACAAACTACTTTCTGTAGTCAAAGGATATTTTTGTGTGACATGGATCCTCAGACACCATATAAAACAAAATACTTATACCTACTACTTAACCCTGATGTTGTGTTTGGGGTCCCACTAAGTCTATTTGGATTTCTGTTTTGTTGGCTTGGACCTCACTGGGTCTTGATCCCAAACATAAGTAACGTCACAGTGTAGGATATCAAACTGTACATTTCTTTGTATGTGAAGACCTTCTGGAAACAAAAGCAATATGTATTTATTCATGTATAGCCTACATAACATATACAACATGAAATATCTCTATATTTGATGTACGAACACTGCTTTATGGTCATTTCTATATTTTGTCACCTTCATCAAATGTGCAAGTTTTCTACATATTAATTTTTAATAAGGTCAGGAGAAAAGAAAAAAATATTTAAAGGAAAAACAATTGTTGATGAAGTCAAGCTAATGTCATCAAAACACAAAAGTTAATGCTGCTACCGCTACTATGCTACTATAATTTACCTCGGTGAAGGGCTCAGTCGTGTATCATTATTATTGCGAAACTACCCTTAGTCACAGTGCAACGTCATACTGGGCTAATGGCTGTCAATTACTTGTGCACTGACACACACTGTCATTCACTCCTTCACCCCCTGGTTACACGAGTAAATATAGAAACCACTTTCACTTTCATGAGATACGGTTAGGTTTGTGTTTATGGAAATTATTGGACCACGTCATCAACCCATCACATATTGTAGCATCATGTCACATGATTCACTGCAACCACCAAAATACAGCATAAACATAAACAAGTTATGTGTTTGATTCCAGGGGCAGATTCACACCTCACCTCTTTAGTATAAAATAAATATGTAAAACTAACCGTCGATCTCTTTGTGGTGCCTTTTCAACACCACACAAATGTGGTATGACAAATGAACTGTTTATTCTTTTGTTTAGTGCCACACATATATGATGGAAGCACTGGACCATCTGCATTTGTATGGAGACTTGGGATGTTATATGGACATCGAAATACAGTCAGGATCATTTGGTGATAGGCAAGGCAATTTGTATAGCACCTTTAAGGCTTTACATAAAGTGAGGAAATGCATGATTATTAAAAACACAATAAACAGCAATATAAAATCAGTTAAAATTAAATGTGATTTGAAAAATGAGATTAAATGAAATAAAAAACAAATAGACAAAAAATAATGGAGCAGAAACAGTTACAGTGCAGTAATAAGTTGTAGGCTGGTGTTATTTATCAGTGCTGTCCGCCCCCTTAAATACTGCTTTACTTTACTACTTTAATATACTAGTTGGTTTGTAAAGCACTGAATGGTTTAGGACCAAAATACATTTCTGATCTGCTGCTCTGTTATCCCCTCTTACCTCTCAGATCATCTGAGACAGGTCTGCTCACTTTCCCCGGAGACTTAATTTTCTTAACGTCACACTGTCAGCAGAGGAGTGTGGGGGCTGGTGATTTTAAATCATATGTAATGCACATGGCCGTACGTTAACCTCCTGTAGGGGTCCCAGGGGCAAAAATTTGTCTTTGGGTCCCTACTGACCCCCCACGATACATGGCAGTTTCATTATTTCCCCAGGCACAGAGAGACCGACCAGTACGCTAAAGCTAAAATTATTAAGTTCATTAATCGATTAGTTGATTGACAGAAAATTAATTCGCAGCTCAGATCTTTTACTTAAATAAAAGGTACAAAAGTATTAGCATCAAAATATAATTTAAGTACCAAAGGAAAAAGAACTCATAAAGCAGAATAGCCCATTTCAGAGTAATGTATATTATATTATTGGATTATAATTATTGATGCATTAATGTGTATATCTCTGTAATGTTGCTGCTGGTAAAGGTGGAGGTAATTGTACCTACCTTATATAATGCGGTACAGTTTAATCTACAATAATACATAATATTTTATTTGTTGATTATATTTTGTATTAATAATCTGAATCTGCAAAGTAACTAAAGTTATCAAATAAATGTAGTAGAGTAATACATACAATACTTTTTTTCTGAATTGTAGTGGAGTAGAAGTGCAAAGTACAAGTACCTCAAAATTGTACTTAAGTACAGTACTTGAATAAATGTACTTAGTTACTTTCCACCACTGCACACAACCACTAGAGGGCAGCAAAGAGAGACGGGTGACGTTTTACAGTGAAGTTTTAGAAACAAGATCCTCCAGTGGACACAGAGTGATCAGTGATTACACACATTCATGCTGGGTTTTTGTAGCAACAATCAATAACTTCAAATATGAAATCTCTCTCTCTCTCTCTCTCTCTCTCTCACACACACACACACACACACACACACACACACACACACACACACACACACACAAGAAGTCAGATTTCCTCTCCTGCATGACGTCATGTTATGACCAGTAGTAGGCTGGTGTTATTTATCACTCCTCTCTCCTCCCCCTCTGTTTTCTCAGACCTCGCCTGCATGCTCCCCCCCTGCACTGACCTCATCAGGCCTTTGTTGGGAAACAAAGAAGGTTCAGGCATCTGTTTTCAGGAGAAATAAAGACATAGGGTGCCAAGACGGAGAGGAGGGCCAGAGGATGTGTGTGAAGTTGAGCTCGACCGACCTGATCAATGAGAGTCACAGGAAATTTAAACAGGGAGCTTCAACAAGTAGCCGATACATACACGACCCACAGTCAGGAAAGCACACTACAAGCTTATGTGAACCGTTTATGAGAACTAGAAATATCCCACCAAAGTCATATTTAAGAACCAGTCTCACTCTGCCTCTTCTTCTGATTTCTGTACACTTTGCCCTTTTGTCTTCTCCATGAGTCGTGCCTTTGTTGCTACAAGGTGGAGCTGGTATTTCCTGTATATCCTGCTCAGTCAACCAACCACAAGGCCCACTGCTCTCTCCTGCTGCTTCTCCCTCTGTTAGGTAATCATTATTCACTCAACGTCATGATACGATCCTTCTGTACCTTCCTACAACCTGTAGTTGGCTATAGAGATTACGTTGCACATTTGACTGATGGATACCAAGCCAACGTAAATACAGAAATATTGTAGGCCTTGTATAATGTATAAGGATGTGACTTCAGACAACAGCCCATTAGTGGTGATAAATAAGTAAATAGCCAAGATGCAGTGATGAAGCTGCTGAAATGGAAATGTGGTTTGTTGCTGAATCCCTTTGGGATAACATGTTCACTCAGCCTTCTAGGACGTGTTACCCGCAGAGCACTATGGGAAATGAAAGGGTCTGTGGTACTCACTTCGGGCTATATGTTTATACCCACTTTATTTTTTACCTCCCAGTGCAAAACTGTAATATCCCTATATATTTCTGCCTGTGTGGATTCTGTAATATTTAGATATTAAATTTCTTGCAGTGTTTTTTTGATCTGCTGAAATTCAATATAACATCATTGTTGTTCTCTATATGAGCAGATTTGTCTGAATAAATGCAAGCTGTAGTCCTAACAGTGTGTCTCCGCTTACACCACTGTAGTCTGTAGTTATTTCTGTTGTGTGCCTGTACAGTATAATCCATGTGTGTCTGTGATCAGTCAGTGTGCTCTGATCACCTGCTCCAGTAAGCACAGATGCTTTTCCACTAGGCAGTGAAAGGGTTAAGTCTGACTCTGCATGCACCGAGCAGCCCTCCCTCCCTCTTCTCTCCCTCTCCATCCATTTTTACTGTGTGTGAGTGAGTGAGTGTGTGTGTGTGTGTGTGTGTGTGTGTGTGTGTTTTGTATGGGGGCCTGTTCCATGTGCTGGCGCAGTGGATTTGTGATATGCACACACAACTAAGTTTCATAACAAAACAGCACCGCAGCGCTTTAGTTTTGGATTCATTTTGAGCGCACACGGGCTTCCGCGGATGCTTTCCCTCTGTGCTTTAAAGATCTTTTAACTATTTTCTCTACCCGAAAGCTCCGGGACATGTCGAGAGGCGAAGGCGTTCCTTCTTCCACCCAAAGCCTCCCCAAGTTGGGACCCCACTGACGCGCTATGACATGAAGGTAAGAGGGAAAGTGGAAGCTGTGGATCGGGTCGTTGCGATCCAGCGTTTTCTTTTTTTATTTTGTCGAGGTTTTAACTTTCTTTCTTTCTTTCTTTTTTTAACTCGGAAACATAGCTGAGTCACGATCGCATACTTCACCTACCCGATCGTCCCGTTTGACGCAACGTGCATGATAATGGGCTCCAGCCGTCCTGGTTTGGGACAAAAAGGACATGTCAGAGGAATAAGTTGAATCGGGACCTGTGCTTTCATCCAGCGGTTTAGTGTTTTTCCACACGTCTGTAGGGCATAGTAAAACATACCTGGGCGAGCATGTAGGCTACAGTAGGCCTGATCTGGGAGCAGTTTAGACTTTGCTTCCTATAAGTAGGCTAGGCTATAGAGATAAAGACTGTTAGGGAATGAAAAATCACTTTACACTTTGCTGGATTTTTATAACAAGAAAATCTGCTTGATAGATTAATTTAATAACCCAAAGTCGATCACAGATAAAGTAAATACTTCAGTATGACATCATGTCAAGGTCATAATTTATACTCGAGCTGTATGGGGAATCTTTATTTTCTTAGGAAAAACGGAGTGAGGATGTGTTTTTGACAGAACAGAGTATTTATGTGTGTTGTGGTGGGGAGGGGGGGTGCTGCCTCCCTCACCACCTCCCTACTATCAGTCTGACTTGTGTGATAGTAATTTCTTGGTCTAAATCAAGTTGCCAGACACGTCACAAAATGGATTTATCTCCATTATGGGTGTGAGTGCAACAATAATGGAGATTGGATTAGAAATCTGGCCATAGGGAAGGTTTAGTTGCCACTCTTTGATCTTCCTGTTGCAGCACACCTCTCTCTCTGTCATTAACTGCCTTTAAACCCTTTCTTTACCAACTTTCATTAGCAGGAAGTTACAGGAAGGGTACATTTTTAACTGACTGTCTAGTTATTCCTCCCAGGAATCAGGAAGCAGGAGATAATGGCTCTGAATGGTGAACTGGGACCGCATTGGTCACCGCTTGAGATTTAACCTGTGGTCAGCTGGGCCACAAACATTTAGCCTCTTACTACCACTTCACAATCTATTTACAGCATGGGGAGCTCTCTCGCAGTATGATAGATATTGCAGGCCAACTTAGTGCCGTCACCTTTTATTCATAGTATGCCCACAGCCTGCTGAGGTTTTGAAAGGGTTCAAGCTGAAAGT
Source organism: Macquaria ambigua (assembly GCA_008360985.2). Taxonomy (NCBI): domain Eukaryota; kingdom Metazoa; phylum Chordata; class Actinopteri; order Centrarchiformes; family Percichthyidae; genus Macquaria; species Macquaria ambigua. The sequence goes on along the minus strand of VMKM01001762.1, from coordinate 67,669 downwards.
TTTTTAGTTGGCTTTCTTTATTACAATATCAATGTGGCTGTAAAAAAAAAAAAGCTAATCTATACAATGTCTCACAATGTGAATTTTACACCCATTATAAAGCAGTTTTGTCAGTTTTGGTATTTCAGACTCCCATCTCTCATCTCATGCCCTGTTTTTTTATATTTTGGAAATGCTTGGAAGGGATTGATCGTTCATGTTCATGCTTCTCAGTTCTTAGTTAAATAGATGAGACAGATCTGGGGAGTGGAAAATTATCGGTTAGACTGACTCACTGTCCTGACTACGTAAGGGAAAGCAGTCCAATGTCCAGGGCAAAGTGGTAGATACTGCACTGTACATTAAAATTGTCTCGATTATTAAAGTGGCGCTGTGGTGACGTAATCAGGTCAGAAAAACAGGAGAGGTGGAGCCCCCTCCCTTCCCAGTTTCTGATCACACACCAAGGTAAAACTGGGCTGTAGTCCCTGGGTCTGAAACTAATATTTGCTTTTCAGGGAAGGAAACGTTCTATTAAGGAAATAGCTGTCAAGCTGGTCATTGCTTACTTGGGAACGACGCACTGTAATCACTCACACGGATCTCTTCGAGTTGTCTCAGGGAAAACTGAGCTCAGGTGTTGTGTTTCACATCGCTCAGAGGTGCTGAGTTGTTCCTCTCTCCTTCCAAACACAATTACTGAGTGAAAAAATGTGTGAGAATTGAGTGGTAGCCACCAGTGCTGTTAGTAATAACATACATAGGAGTAACAATACAGAAGATGTGGTGTGTGTTCTCTCCATTAATATTTGACACATGATCTTTCTGTACGTCTAATTTATGCATTCCTTTCCAGCAGGAACACACTTGCCAATAGGAGGAAGACTTCACTGCATTTTTCCTCTGAACTGATCTCTAACGAGATACCTTGCTTAAGGCAACACAGTGGGCTGGCCTGCTGTTAGACTATATTATACACCACCTGTGAAACACTGCTGCCATCATGCAGACCTCATCGCTTCGCCGGCAGATGAAAAACATGGTCAACAACTACACGGAGGCCGAGATCAAGGTCCGAGAGGCCACCTCCAACGATCCCTGGGGTCCTCCCAGCTCGCTCATGTCTGAAATCGCAGACCTGACCTTCAACGTGGTGGCTTTCACTGAGGTGATGGGTATGATCTGGAAGCGGCTCAATGACCACGGTAAAAACTGGCGGCATGTTCATAAGGCACTGACCCTGCTGGACTACCTGATCAAAACAGGATCTGAACGTGTGGCCCATGAGTGCCGGGAGAACATATACACCATCCAGACGCTGAGAGACTTCCAGTACATAGATCGAGATGGACGTGACCAGGGTGTCAATGTCCGGGAGAAGGCCAAGCACCTGGTGGCTCTGCTGAGGGACGAGGAGAAGCTGAAGAAGGAGAGGAGCCAGGCACTGAAGACCAAGACGCGCATGACAGGGGTCAGCAGCGGCTCTGGATCCCTGCCTCCTCCATACCCAGGACGTCACACTAGCCAGCACAGCTCGGCAGGGGTCCACAGGGATGAGTTTGGCACGTGCAGAAGCTCCCCATCCTCCTTTCACTGTGAGTAGCAGGGACATCTGACGTATGGATATACACTGTAACGTTATACGCCCTTTATGAGACATAAGCACACTCCATTACACACTCACTCATACCTTAGTTCCTCAAAATACACAATTATCTGAATGATACCTGAACATATATATATATATTTTTGTCATGTGACCTGTCATTTGTCAGGAATGCACACGTGACAGGCCACGAGTTTATCAGATAAATTCAAATGTGATCTCATAGATGATGAAAGTAACAGCTTAACGAGTTCATCAATCACCTAAGATTTTTCATTTGATGAGAGGAAAGGGCAAAAAGAGGCAATTTATGGAGACGCTGTCAGTTATGTGTTTCTACTCTCTAGTTTTTGAGATATGAACATCAGCCAGTTCTCACCTGTGATTTTATCAAAGAGGTAGATGCTATTTTAATACCAGGTGCACATTCCAACATTTAAGCCTTGGTGAGTATTAATGAATTGCTCGTTGTTTTTGTCCTCTGGTGTTTTAATAGAAGGTGCTTCAGTTTTGCTCTCGACTGATGGTTGGGCATCTGCATTCCTTTCATTCTCTTGTTTACAGTCACGTCAGCTAAACTGGATTTACAAAAGAGAGGAGGCCCTGTTTGTGCTTGTCTCGATCTAATGTGAAACCACAACTGGATACCACACCGTTCACTTGTCAATCTGTTACGCTACTGCAGAGCTCTTGGTTAGGTGGCTAGATAATATAAAACCTAGGTGATCCCTCTGTGAGTGCGTAGAGATTAGGACATTTCAGCTTGAAAACATATTGTGGAAAAGCATATGAAGCATTTGTAAATGTGGTATGACTGTTTTGTACCATATACTATTTGTGTGGTCTGTGTGGTGTATGGTGTTTATTAAAAGGTGTTAGTAGCAGAGCTGTGGCTTCATGAAGGCACCACTTACTCTGTTATACTTGTCTGACGCCGGTTTCATGGTGTAAACAGAGACACACCCACAGATGGCATCCGACTGTTTTATTACCATTAATTCCTTTTTCTCCAATACATTTTCCACTTCACACACGTTCCTTGCATACCTTTGTGGGCCAGAGCGTGTGCCAGTGGAAACGTGGCAGAAACGGTTACCACCTCCAAGCTTTGCGTCTGGGGTCCAGTGATGCTACACTAGGAGCGTGGTTTGCAATACACAGGAAAAACATATACACCTGATAAGTTTATTAGACAGAGGCTGGCTTTCATGCTGGATAACCATAACAGTTTCACACTCTGACAATCATAGAAAGTCATTAAAATCACTTGGTCTTTATCCTGCTTCCAAAAAGAGACTAAATGACAAAAACTAAGCTCTTTAGAGGGGTGCTGCAGGTTTTTAAATACTTGAAACGTGTGGGCCCTGGGTGATTTTAAAGATAAAAAGGGAGGATAGTGGTTGTCTCTTTGAGATAACAGGACACCGGCACATGGTTGGAGTGTGGGATGAATTGCTGATGGATGGCGTGGGTGGGGGTCAGGAGGTTGGCAGCAGCTAATTGCCAGCAAGCATTCCAGCTCAGGCGGGGGATATTGAGGGGCAGCGCAGTGGAAATGATTGGTTTCTGAGACTTGACCTTGCCAACGTGTGGCCTGCTGCCCTCTGCCACCTAGCCTGGTGTACTACCCCCCCAAAACCTGGACCTGGAGTCCTGGAACCCACCCAGATGATTCGGGGTAATTAGGTGGGCCCCTCTCCAACCCGTCCATTCCTCTCTCCCTCCACCACCCCAACTCTCCACACAGGCGCACCATTGTTCTCAGTGCAGGCAGAGTTAGGCAGTCCGTGGCAAGCAATGCCAGCGAAGGCCCTAAACAACGGACCATGGAAAAAAATTAACATGCAAAAACAGTGCCAGCTCTTTTCTGACCTTAAAAATCTAAGCCTAAAGTGTTTCTTTCTTTGTTTTTCATCTTCTTCCCCCTCTATTTCCATCTGTTAATGTTTCTGCCTATCTCCCTCTGCTCCCCGTTCTTTGCTACACACCCAATCCCCTCTGCTCTTCCTCTCTCCCTGTAGCCTCCTCTTCCTCTCCTCGAGTTGCTCCAGACCTGGAGCAAGCTCGGCCCACGACCAGTGGAGAAGAGGAGCTGCAGCTGCAGCTGGCCCTGGCTATGAGCCGAGAAGAAAGTGAAAAGGTACCGCTAACTGAGATAACACACACGCACACACACACACTGAGCACAAACCTCTGATCCCTACAGCACATGCGCCTGACAGAAAGAGGCTTCTTAGCCGCCCTGCTGCTGACATGTTATGTTGTAACGTTGTAGTTAAACATTAAGCGGCTCCCACACACAGTCTGTCATGGTGGTGAAGTCACTCCTACTGCCTGTCTCTACTAAGTCGCCAGAACCTGTAACAGAAAGTGATATCATCAACTCTGTGTCTGATGTGGTCAGTAATGGTGCTTTGACCAATCAGTGTCAAAGAAGAGCTTTCTCCCTGAAGAGCGAGGAAGCTGTGAGTGAAAGAGCGAGAAGCCAGACAGGATGTGTGCATTGATCCACTCCTAAGCATCCACAACCCGCCCTCATCTCCATAGCAAGGGCAGCCGTCCTCTGTGACTTCTGCCACTATGGAAATATATGATGTGCATAGCAGTTTCCACCTCTGGTATGAAACCAATCTGCTGTGATTTCAAGGATCAAACTGAGATCCATATATTTCATCTCTGTGAAATTCCTATTGCCTAAATTGCCTCAAATCATTATATTTCTTTAAGCAAAATCAAGTGTGCTTTTACATTTCCCTTTGATTAGTCTTACTCCTAATCCTTCCTGCTTGACCCTAGCCACCCCCTACAGTGGATATTGATGAACAGACCCAGCTCCAGATCGCTATGACTCTCAGCAAGGAGGAGGCCCAGAAGGTACAAGTATCCTGGGACCAGGGATGACCCTTCCTTTACATCCTTTGCCCTACAGCACATCTCCTGTTGCTCTGTACACTGAAACCAACCTTAAGGCCCAGTCTGGGCCCTTCTGAGAAACAGCTGCATGTATTACTCACTCTCCTCCCTAGATTTCATCTATGGCCTCTCTCACCCCTGCCTGAACAGCAAAAGGACATGTAACTTTCTCCAGTGACTAATCAAATGAGGCTTCAACCTTCTGTTCCACTAACCATTAGATCTCTCCTCTTCCAGTAGTATGAGATGCCAATGTCAAACACTCTGACCTCTCCTGGTGTGGTGTCAGGGAACGGCAAAGAGTTTGACAACTTTACTCTTCTTGGGACATCTGTAGAATTGCATGCAATGTACTGTGAGGATGTCCAAGCATTATTTCCAAAATTTTGTTGACCAAATACTGATTGCAAATTCCCTCCCCGGTTAACACCCTCACAGCCAGTGCATCGTGCACCTCCCGCAGTGGATATGGATGAGGAAACCCAGCTCCAGTTAGCCCTGAGCCTGAGCAAGGAGGAGCACCAGCAGGTAGGGTTCCTCTGGGTCACTGGGACGGGGGGCTGCTTTTAAGTAATGCTGGAATCACGAGTTTTGAAACCCTAACTGTAGTGAGAAGATTTGACAGGATCACATTCAGATTTGCACGAGCAGTCCAATCATACTTGTACATGTTTTATTTGAATCACCAGAGACACTTCAAAACAATATGAGCCAATGGTCTGTGACGATTTGCTCCATTTGGCAAAATACTCCAACTCGACATGATCTTAAAATCAGCCAGTGATCTTAATCTTAAATGACACACAATAAGGCCACATCACTATCTTAACCTCTTTGATCTTTTATTGTAGTCCTCTATGTTTTTAATTATCTATAATCACCCACTATAAAATGTTAAACTTATTTCCACACCCTCTGCTTCTTTTGCTTTGGCTTTTTTTTTTTTTGTTAAAGTTGTATTCCTATCACTCTGTTGTATTATCTCTGGCAACCTTTTTACTCCACCTCTCTCTTCCTGTCTCACTCTGTCTCTTTGTCTTTTTCTCTCCGTCACTGTGCCAATATGCTGCAGCACAATAGAGCTGCTCTGTTAGAGATCACAGTGATGCTCTGCTCTGCTCTCCCCTCTTTGACTAGAGAACTTTCTGGTTTGTGCCCATTTCACACGTCTGTCTCTGGGTCATATGTTGCCTAGGAAAAAAAACACAAGCTGGCTTTTGTGCTTGTGTGCAGTCGCTGAGTCATAAATATAGTATGATGTGACAATATGTGAATCTTGCCGGAAGCTGTCATGCCCAAAGGCGTCCATCCATGTGTCTGTATCTGTTGACAGGAGCAACTCAGTCGCCAAGGAGATGAGTCGATGCTCCAGAAAGCTCTGGAGGAGAGCAAACTTGAGATGGAGTCTAAAGGCGGGGTATGAAATATTGGGGTATGGAATATCTCAATGGGGGTGATGAAATATAACCATACGTTGTAGTTTACATTGTTTTTTTCTCATCCTGTGAGAACATGCATTCACAGACCAATCAACTATAATACCTTGTGATAACGATGGGCAGGATTATTGGGTCTGATCTGAGATTCACATCTCAACCATTAAATACACTGTGAAGATTTCAAACTAGAGAACTATCAGTGAGTGCTGAAGCAAGATGCTGAACTGACAGATTTTTTCTTGTTCATGTGGACAGACCGCCTTCATGGACCTGGTAGATGTTTTTGCAGTTCCCTCAGATCCGCCTCCTAGTGACCACCGATGGACTAATGCCCCACACCAGGCAGCTGCTCGCCCGGGGGGCACCGACCCCTGGGACTCCCTGGGTGAGCCTTGAGTTAGCTTACCATGACCAAAGCAGGAGTGTTTAAGCACCAAGTTGTAAATAATATCTAGTAAATTATAGTCATAAAATGCTTATTCTGTCAGGACAAAACCATTTGTAGTCTGATTAATTTCAGATACCATTTTTATTTCTGAAATGGATATACCCTACAGAAATAAACCTCTTCATTCCTCGTGTTTACAGTACAATTTGTTCGGCTCACAAGCTGCGATAAACTTATAGCCGTAGAACAGAAGCTTCTCTCTCTAATTCACCTCTCTGTTACTAAAGAAGGCAGCGCCAAAACCTCGAGGGTGGATCCTTCCTGGATGGCACCGCCAACTTCCAGCAGTCCCCCCCCACCATGGGAGCCCCCAGTCGGCCCCTGGGATAACCCGCAGAACAATGTCTCCAACCTCAACGCCACAGGCCGAGTGTGGGCCTTCCCTGCCAACACAGGTGAGTCTGTGTGTGCATACACGCACTCATACAGCTCAGCCAAAGATTAATGTGTCATAATAATTAAATAAAATTGCATTTTGGTATGTTTATAGCCTCCTCAGGAGTTGATCCGTTCTCAGCCCCCTCAGAAAGATTTTCTTCCCGAACTGGAAGCCCCTCAGGTAAACAATACATTTGGTTTTACTCTTCTCACTGTGGTTTTGTGCATCCCACACACTTGCAATGTCAGAACCCGCTCTTTTTCTGCTGTTAGATGGAGATCTGTTTGATGAGGCCATGGATGGAGGTCAGATGAATGTAAATGGCAGAGGGGAGGGCAGTCCTGAGCTATTTGACCTGTCACGTCTTGGAGAAAGCCTGGCTGCCCCTAGCCCTCGCACATGCCGGACACCTGAGGCCTTCCTGGACCCCACAGCGGCTTCCTTGGTAAACCTGGACCGCTTGATCCCAGCAATTCCTCAAGCCAAGACCAAGAACCCCTTTCTATCAGGTATTTATTGTATCATTGGCGGTAGAAAACTCAATTTTTGTTTTATTATGTTATGTTATGTATTTATTATTTTGTTTTCCCAGGGAAAGACCAGGAAAGTGTGTGCTTTGATAGCTGCAAGTCTAGATTTAATTCAGTTAGGTGTTTTGCATAATTTAGCCCATTAATTGCAAATTCTGCGTAACTTAGTGTGAATCATTTACCAGAGCATGACATAAGTGTACGGTATAGTTTGTATTAGTTTACTGTATTTCTATGGAAAAAAAATCTACTTGCAGAGACTTAACTTGTTAAAGCAAACCTAATCGTTTTTTTTCCCTTTCTGTCTAGGCCTGAGTGCTCCTTCACCCACCAATCCATTCCAAACTGAGCAACCCAAACTAACTCTGAATCAAATGGGCTCCACCTCTTCGTCTCCCTACCCCACCTCTATTCCGTACAGCGCCTCCTTGCCCCTGCCTATGAGCCACCAGCCTGCCAGCCTCCCTTCGTCACTTACTCACCCCACCCAGCCTGGTCTGGGCCTGCCAGGGAACCTCCCTGAGCCCTTGTTGCCCTTCTCTTCAGCCAGCACTGAGGGATCACAGGCTGCAGAGAGCAGTCAGAACCCTTTCTTATGAGGACCAACTAAACTGGAGAAAATATCTTAGAAAAAAGGGGAATGCCATTAGATTATGCTCTTGAAATATAACTTGCATAAACCGCAGACCGAACTGCAGCCCTGAGGACTTGTATGAAAACCCTATTCTTAGTTGTTTTTATATTGTGGTATAATACAGTAATCCTTAGATTGATGCAAGCTGGTTCTGCTCTTCGCTGCAACAATCTGTCCTGCTCCTCTTGTCATGAATGCAGTAACAGGGTACAAAAGAGATAACACCTTTGTATCAGAGACTATTAGTGTCACGTAAAACTTCTTTATGGCCATAGTCTATTGCAAATTGACTTCAGATGCAAATGTACACAAAAGCACAGTTTGATAATATTTTGTTAGCCATAATTACCAGGCAAATGTATTACAGCTTTTCAAGTAGTCAACAAGTCTCCTGCTCACTCAGCTGTTTGTGTGATTGGCTTAGCTGGCCACTGCTGCTGTCATATACACTCCGGCTCCAGAAAAAATTGATTTCCAATAAGAGACAAGAGTTGGAGACCAGTCCAGTTCTTCAAATGTTGCTGCATCAACATGGTTAACTTTGTGGGGCTTCTGTTGGACCAGAACTGAAGAGAAACATCGCCATATACATGATTTCACTATAGTGAAATGAACTGCTGGGGTTAACTGAATGAGGTTATAGTTGGGGAGGACTGTAAGTGCTTCTGAATTTACTATAAGCAAGGCAACATTAGAAAATGTATGAATCATGAGTTTTATTCATTTCTTGTGAACCACTGACTCATGAAATATAAGGGTATAATTAGAACGCTGCTTCATTCTTCAGTTGGTTTTATTGTTTTGTATTTTCTCATTTCCTGTGATATCAACACATTTAATATGAAATCATCCCAACTCAGGCACACACCCAGTAGCAGTTACAGTATTTGTTGTGCATTTTATGCCCCCTGCTGGTAATGACTCATTACTCTGCTGCATCACTTACATCAATCACTCTTGACAAGCTAAACTCTTCTAACGTGTTCCTCACACTTAACTAGTAATTAAAACTGAAGTGCAAGAGCTTACTTTATTTCAGAATAAAACTAGTCCTTACTTAGAGCGGCGTGAGGTTTCCCCCAATGTTACCAAAGTCCTATGATCACACTACAGTCAGTCATGAATCCCTGCAGTACACTGTTTATCTGTCTGGAATTGATTTAGTAAAAGTGACCAGTATACTTAATTGTTAACTGCAGGTAAGACGTACAGTAGTGTTGATTTAACAAATGTTAAACTGGCCGACCATATAATCTTTCCATCCTGCCATGTTATCACTAATACATCTCCTTCCCCTTTCACCCTTATGAACAGTCACCATATTTATATGGTACCAAAGACACAGCATGAACAGTTTTTCTTGTCATATGTCTTGCCACTTTTTCAGTGAGTCCAGCACTACCCACATCATTAAATCCTCTTAAAAATGGTGTGTAAACAGTCTTTGCACACAGAGGACACTGACATCTCTGTCATCATTCAAAGTCCTGTGAGAGTAGCATCACTTTATAAGGAACAAACGTGTGATAGTTCACTTGACTATGATGGACTCCAGCCAGCTCAGCACCTCCTGAAGTCCCTGTCCGGAGCGGGCACTGATTTCTAGTGTTGTGATTGGCTGAGTAGCAGATTCAATGATGTCATCCACCCTGAACAGCGACTTTATCTCCATAAGACTCATAGTGCAAGGCATGTCCCTGGAAAAAGAGAGAAAAATAATAAGAGAATACACAATGAAATGAACGGCTTTTACCAAGAGACAGAATTATGATATTGGATACGTATTGTGTTGAACTTGCTAACAGTGACATCTTGCAGGTATGGCAAGTAAATGTAGGGATTGATGTGTATGCTCAGAGTGTCACCTCTTGTTGAAGAGAATAAGCACGGAGGCACTGCGCAGAGGCTCAGCAGACAGTACTGACAGCAGCTGGATGCAGGAAGAGGATATCTGAACAATGTTGGCTGAGTCCACCATGAACTATAAAAAAAAACACAAAGAAAAAAAACATTCAGTCAAATAATTCCAACAGTCAATTTATTTATCTTCATCAAATGTTGCAAATACATGCAGTATGTATACAAAGAACATACAATGACAGAGGAACAGTCTTTGAAGTAACTCGGCCATATAGGGCCCATGCAGCCTCCCAGCTCTCTTAACGTCACCTTCTTCTTCTTCAGTGTCAGGTCTGTCAGGTTGGTTCCTACCTGTGGAGGTTTAAAGAGATTGGAGGCATTACAGGGATGGGCTGTCTCATCAAAATTGAACCGACAAACTTATTAAAAGTACCTTTCATTATTACTTACTGTAGGCAGAGTAGAAGGAGTTGTCTCCAGTTCAGCTGATCCATGTACACTGAGCTGTAAACAAAATCTGTTAAGAAAAATATCCACAGACGTTTATCAGCTTCAAAGGTAAAAATTAGTTCAATATATTATTTAAACTGTATACAGTATTTGGTCAGTTATGAAAGTGGCATTTCGTGGTAATCATTTTTCTAAGGGTATGTAATTTAAAATACAATGTGAAATAATATTTGAGTCCCCTTTATTTTCCTTTACTACCATGTCACTTATTCTGCAAATATTATGTCTGCAAATATTGTTTTTCAACTGCATTTGGAGGTGCAAAATTACATGCGAGTATCGACCGATATCGGTGGAGAAAGACCATATATAATACTTAGCTAGCTAGTATATATTGCTTAACTAGTTATATGTATTAACTACTTCCTTAACCTATATTAGTTAACGGTTAGTACTCACGCTACTACATTAGCTCATCAGGCTAAAAAGCTAACACTTTCAATTTACAGTACTGTATATATTTTTTCAAGTTCTAGTTCAAAACATGTAGCTGGGCACAAAGGATATTTTGTAGACGTTTCAGCAACAACGTTTTTCCGACGCTAGTCGCTCCAAGAAGCAGACAAATGTCATTGCTGCTCATATCGGTTCTCCGGCAGAAGCATAGCGAAGCCAGTGTTAGCATGTAGCCGACGTAGCTTTATTTGCCACCATGGCGACGCTCACATGACCGTGTTACGCCGCCGTGATTGGAGGAAGCAGACATCAATCATTTTAGTCTCGTTTTTCATTGGTTACCATTCCACCCATATAAATGCAACGGAAGAAAAACAAGATCCCCATCTCCGAGCAGCGTCCTCGTTGGTTCACACGACGGAAACTGTCAAAAACGCCCCCCAAACTTCTAGCACTGCAGTTGCACTGCATTGTTGGTATTAGTGCAACTATATTTCTACTAGAATTGGTTTTGGGAAATAACCATGGAAGCAAAGTTAAAGAAAGAGTTGGGGACAGCCATGCTGAAGTCAACCGGCCACTCAGGAGGTGGATGTATCAGTGAGGGCCAGAGTTATGATACTGACCATGGCAGAGTGTTTGTGAAGATAAATCACAAGAGCGAGGTATTTTATCATCATTGTTTTAACGTTAAACCTTCAATTTATTATAGTGGCATGTATTTAGTTGGTGTCTGGCTTACCATATGTGCTATTTAGTCAAAAGCACGTCAGTAGGGATTTGATCCAGAGGCTACGTTAGCTAAACCCAGCCAAATAGTATTTGATTGCGTTCGATTGCCACTGAACTTTGTGCATACATTGCGAAATAGAGAACAATGTAATTGTTTATTTAGTGTACAAGCAGACTAGTGTAGATCTGTGCTACTGCACTGCTCTGCTCACCAGCCCAAATCCTTTTTTTTCTTTGTTTGTTGTATTCAGGCCAAATTGATGTTTGATGGGGAGATGGCCAGTTTGGAAGCCATTTTAAAGACAGAAACTGTTAAAGTCCCCAAGCCTGTGAAGGTGATTGAGCTTGACACAGGAGGATGTGTCTTTGTGATGGAACATCTGGACATGAGAGGTCTTAGCAAGTAAGAGCTCTCTCATACAATTTGTTTAGTACTGTATCACTATCAGTACCACTGTATGCAGGTTAGAATAGAGGGCAATGTGAAAAGATAGTAGTGAAAATATAGTTTGTTCTTTTTTTGTTTAATGAAATACTTTATTTCCAAATCCAATGTGTAGGTACTCAAAGCACCTAGGAGAGCAGCTGGCAGATCTGCATGTTCACAACAAGAGACAGTTGGAAAAATTAAATAAAGAGCAGCAGACAGTGGGTAATTCACCTTAACCTCACTTTAGTACATCACACAATCTTTCATCCTCTTGCTATACTACACTGAATAGCAATTAACTCTCCAATTGTAAATGAGAGTTAATTACTGATTTACTATATAACTTATTTGACTGTACACAGGAAAAGGAGCTGGGCAGTTGGATGTGGCTGTTGTTGAAAAATTTGGCTTCAGTGTAACTACATGCTGTGGATATATACCACAGGTAAAAAAATATATATATATATTGTATATGTATACTAGGCAAAACTGGACTGTATTGTAGTCTCTAAAATGTAGTACATTTGTAGTACATATGTGTGGTCTCTAAGTCTTTGAGATGTTACAGTCTTTTTTCCCCTTACCTCCCCAGGAAAATGAGTGGCAGGATGACTGGGTGACATTTTACGCCCAGCAGAGGCTGCAGCACCAGCTTAACATAGTGGAGAAATCTTATGGAGACAGGGAGGCCAGAGAACTATGGGCCGAGCTACAGGTGCCTCCTCCCTTTGACCCCATCAGAAACAAAACACAGCATCCTTATGATTGTATCAATAATCTGACAGTGCAACTTACATATTGTGTCTGTTATTTACAGCTGAAGATCCCTCGGTTTTTCACAGATTTGGAGATTGTCCCTGCTCTCCTCCATGGAGACTTATGGGGAGGCAATGTGTCAGAGTGTGCAGAAGGCCCAGTCATCTTTGACCCAGCTTCCTTCTACGGCCATTCAGAGTATGAGCTGGGTATTGCAGGGATGTTCGGTGGATTCAACAGATCTTTTTATTCTGCTTACCATGAAAAGATTCCTCAGGCACCAGGCTTTGCAAAGAGAAACCAGCTTTACCAACTCTTCCATTATCTGAATCACTGGAACCACTTTGGTGGTGGCTACAGGGGCTCCTCAGTAAGGATTATGAAGAACCTACTGAAATAATTGTACTCACATTCACTTGTAGAAAGCTTCAAAGTCTTAAACTCAAGCCAAGTATTATGTATATATTGACATATGCTTATTTGACCAAAAACAGTGTGGCTAGTTGTTGAAGAGACTAAACATAGCATTCTAACATTATAATGTCTGTTATATTGTGTAGAAAATACAGAATCAACACAACAAAATAATTATGCCCTGCCTGCTCCACCTATAGCAACCTGCTTCCAAAATATGAAAAACAGAATCCATATATTTCAGTTACTATCTTAAATTGTATGTTTGAACAAAGATATATACTCTATTAGTATTTTTACATTCTGTATTTTCTACAATGACTTGTGTGTAGGTTGCCTACAACCAGGCAAAAACCTTAACATGCAATAGGTATTTGACCACCGCCTGACTGAATTATACTGCTGTGCAAAAGACGTCTGATTTTCCCAGTGAATGCAATGCTGTATATTTTACATACATCATAATAGCCTGACTGTTGATGTCATGTAGACTGACACTACATACACCTAAAAAATGTTGCTGTATAGTAATGAATCCTTGCAATATTTGCTATCAATAAATTCTTGGATGATCCAAAGTGTTTGTCCTGACCTGCTGTATTTGTTATCTATGGTATGAAAACAGTAGTGAATCAGACTGTAAGACCTCCATCATCATGATCTCACCACCCCTCTTACTGACCCCTGCCACCAAGATGAACAAAAGCGTCTTCTCCCAGGCTGTTAGACTGCTGTACACCTTGTTAAAAGTACTTTAATCATTCAATATTTATTCCAGCACTCTTTGCACTCTGCACCATTGCACTTGTTTGTCTATTTCTATAAAATGTTGTTGGAAATGTGTATTAGTACACTGAGAGCAACGAAAAACCGGAGTCAAATTCCTTGTATGTGTGCATATACTTGGCCAATAAAGCTGATTCTGATCTTATATAAACTGTACAGGTCGTGCTTTTAAACCAGAAATTCACAGTTCTCCTATACATAATAACAAATACTTGTGTAATTATTAATAAACATATGCAGTATTTAACACGTTATCCATTTTGCTTTGCTTTTTGCGTATCAGGTGACATCATAGACTATGCAGTCTGGGTGACATGGATGCGTATGAACCTCCTCGCTTACCGTACCGGGGCGGGGCGCGAGCACAACAGCTAGTATGCACATACGCAGGAGCATCATAACAGATTGTGAGGAATAGTGTCTCGGTTCATTTTGGTTCGCGTGCAGTACTTTTTCACGTTAATACTCTTAAGACCAAATCCGTGTCATAGCTATAAGTGTAACAGGCTACATTTCGTCGTTTCCCAAGCTAATTTTTATCCACACCCGGTCCTTTTTACTAGGCATAAATGCTAATATTAGCTAGCTAACTGGACCATAACTAATAACAACAAACGCTAAAGTTAGCATTTGCAACAAAGACACTTTTTGTAGGTTAAAGTCAGGCAGAATGGCCTTATCAGAGACAGAGAACGGGTGTTCCGGTGTTGAAGGAGGAGAGTCGGACGCTATTGTAAAAGCGTTTGTGTTGGGGGGCTTCAGTGAGAGCGGCGAGACCAGAGCTCTCATCTCCAGCCTGCCGGAGGTCCACGGGGACACTGTGACAAGCGAGTCCGCCACACAGAAGTTCTTGGGTGAGACAGTCATCCACACACATTATGATCATCATGAATCATCATGAATCCTTAAATAAACCATTTTTAATCAGTGCTTTGGATGGGCGGATTTAGCTTGTCATCACACTCTGCCCATTTCCTCCCACAGTGATAATGAACAGATATCAAGAGCAGCCTCACCTGCTGGACCCACACTTAGGTACATTATGATAAATATAACTCTAAATTAAATTTTTATTAGTACTTTAGATTCATTTGGAGAATGTATATATCATTAAAATATACTCTCACTCTTCAATTTTTCAATTTTGTCCTAGAATGGATGTTGAACATGACACTGGAGTTTGTAAGGAGTGAGAAGTCTCCCCCTTCATTGGTTCATTTGGGCTTCAAGTTTCTCTACATCATCTGTAAGGTCAGTCCAAAACTGTTCTCTGGTTAACATTAGCTGTGTCTTGAAAACCCATCAGATTGCACCACACAGAGTAAAACCTGGAACACTCATTTTACTGACATAGCAAAGTTGTCCAGCTAATTCAGCAATCCTGTTTTGTGAGACAGCCCATGGGGTGTTTTTATTTATTTATTTTTGTCCTTGGCAGGTCAGAGGCTATAAAATCTTCATGCAGCTTCTTCCCCATGAGGTGGCAGATGTCCAGCCAGTTCTGGACCTGCTGTCCAGGCAGGATCCCAAAGACTCTGAGGTGAGACTTGCATCACTTTTCAAGAGGACAAATAATAATCCGGGCCTTCACAATACCACCTCTGTGCATTTGCCCCCTACAGGTTTGCATATAGTATCTTTGTTGTCAGCTTTATCAAACATTTAACATTACACATTTTTACCATCTGCTCATTCCAGACTTGGGAAACTCGCTACATGTTGTTGTTGTGGCTGTCCATGACCTGCCTCATACCCTTTGACCTTTATCGTCTGGATGGCCATCTGGAGTCAGACGGCGGCAAGGCCAGAGAGCCCACCATGGACCGCATTCTAGCTATTGCAAAGGCAAGTATATGATATAATCTTGTTTCTCCTTTGTTGTTTTGTGTTAGAGAGGTTGGTCTGTATGTCGAGGTCTTGCTCCCCATAATGGCTTGGCTCTGTTATCAGGATTTGTGTATCCTCAAAAATATCTGAATAAACTGTCTAAATGTTTGGCAGCAGTAAGTCTGTGACAGTTATGACACAGAGTAACTTATAACAAAGCACCCTCTGCTGTTTTAGAGTCAGTGATATATCCATAATTACAGCAAAACAGTTAAACTCAAACAAAACAAGCAAATCATCAGTATTTAGCCCTATCCAAACTGAGGTAACCAAAGAGAAACCTTTTAAGAATGTGATGATGTTCTAAAGTCATGTTATCATACAGTATGAATATTATTATTTTATTTTTTCCCCAGTCTTATCTACTCGTCAGTGATACTCCCAGGGATGCTGCATCTGTACTGGTATCAAAGTAAGTGCCCAAACACCATGCAAGTAATTACATAGTATTTTAATTTTGTGGCTGTCTCAAAAAATATTACAAGCCCCTTCTTTTATGAAATATTAAAAAAAAAAACCTTAGTACATTCATTTGACAGCTATAGTTACCAGTTACTTTTCAGATCAAGATTTTACAATCAAAACATGTGATCAGAATAGATAATGATGCTGTGTTAGAAATTTAACTACCCAAAAGTATACAAAACATTTCAAATGCGCTCTACCTCAACCAGCTATAACATACATTACATTACAGTACTTTGTACATATTAGTCCATCAATAATAATGGTGATGGTTCAACTATTGAATAGGGTATATCGGCGGATATACCGTCTTAAATTTGATGTTTTAATCTTAAGCCCATGAAATGATGAGAAATCACATCAACCCACAGGATTCAATGTCACGCATTTAAATGTAAAATCTGTTTTTCTTCGGCCGCGACCATTTTTTTCTCATTTTATTGCACTGTACGTTTGGCCCGGTTTTCCACTGGCCGCCACCTGCTCTCGCTGTTTTCCCTGAAGGTATAACGGGATTCAGGAAGTAAACAAATCATTCCAGGTGATGCGAAGCTAAAGACAGGCCGGGGGTATTTAAGGAAGAAGTGAAGTCTTATTACTTCTCTTCGATGTTTGCTAGAGTCTTAACGGTACCGGCCGTCTTCGTTATTAGCGCGGCGGTCAAGATTTTTAAACTGTTGAACCGCTTCAGCAAGTGTTTCCAACAAGTTTGATTAACTGCTAATATGGACGAAAGGTTAGTACACATATGTCCAGAACTGCTGAGGCCAACGCTAATAACTTAATAAGTCTTACGTTGTTACCGCACAGAGAGTATTCAGAGGGAGGGTGTGGGTACCTGGCACGGATGTATCTAAGGTACCTGGAGGGAGCGGTATGAATGGCCGTTTCTTACATGCACACCGAGCCCTGCTATCTTCTGTAGCTCACCTGGTAGAGTGCGTGTCTTTAATGCCAGATCCTGTCGCAGCGGAACGGGTTCGATTCCCACCCGGGGACGCCGCTCCATGACATCCCCCTTCTCTGCTCTTCTCATCAGCTGTCACTGCCAAGCCAAAAATTCCTTAAACAAATATCAAAATATGCTTAAATACCAAAAGTGAAAGTGTCTGTTATGCATCAGAATAATATATATCATATTATTAGATTATTATTATTGATGCATTAATATGTTCATCACTTTCAATGTTGCAGCTGGTAAAGGTAGAGCTAATTTTAATAACTTATATACTAACTTGTGAATTTCCCCCCTTTGTCTTATTTTAACCTAATGCATCATATTTGATAAATGTATATGTACTTTACACCACTGCTTATCCTGGTTTTAATCATATTCAGGATATGACATGGAACATAACCTGGTTATTAATATCCCTGTATGATTCTAACATTATACAGGTGATTAGTGCCCTAGTGTCTTTGACGCCTCCATGTTTAACAGTCTCTGTCATTTCTGTACTGAAGTGCAGCTATTTTTAGTATGATACTTTCACTTATGGATGCCCCCGACCATGTTTTATGTATTTCAATTCTACTTTTGACGATTTCTTTCCTTCATTATACAACCAACAGTGCACATTTTAGGCCTGCATTAAACTTAGTGAAACAATTTAGACATGTTTTGCAGCTTAATAGCTCTATATTAAGAAAATAGTGTATAACATTTTGTCCTATAGTATTTTCTATAATATCCACACAGAGAGGATGTTGGTGTTTGCCTGTTGCAGGAAGGTCTGGACTCTCTTCAACCTCAGCATGAACAAAATACTGAAGTTTCAACCAACAGCAGCACTGTAGAGACATGGTTCACCTGCAAAATGTCACTGAAACTCACTCAGCACTGTGTGAACAGTGTTTTAACAGCGCGCAGTGGGGCACTTTTGACAGTGGTCATTCCAGGAGCAAACATCTGGATTTATAGCCGATACCTTTTAATCAAAATGCCTGGATTTATTGGTCTTGATCTATGGATCGGCTCGGGACATCCTTATCTGACTTTAATTTCAGTGTGTGGATAATCGTTTATCATTATAGGTTTTCTTTTGTTAAACCTTCTGACTCACTGATTACTACCTGAGGGGAGTTGAGGACACAGTACACACAGTATTCGTATCCATGTCTCATCCTGGTGTGGGTCATAGTATGATGTTTGTATGGAACATAAGTAAGCTGGTTATACGCTGTGTAAGGATCATGTATGGCAACACAAAATAAATCTAGATAAAGCTATTAACTGTAATTAGTTTTCCAGCCAATAGAGGGCATGGTTGTTCTTGGAATGTCTTTACCGGTGTCTGCATTTGTTTATCCCCATGAAACCTTTAATGACTTTCTTATCTTATTGTACATGACTGTACAGGTTCATGACACGCCCTGATGTGAAGCTGAAGCGCCTTGGAGACTTTTTGGACTGGAGCCTCACCACTATATCCCAGACCAGTGACCAGTCAATGAGAGACATTGTGGTGCTGGATGGTGCTCTGCAGTCTCTGGTAAACACACATAGCCAACGATCACACTCAAGCCTGTGGTGTTGCGCGCACACCTGTTTGAAGCCAGTGTAATCTGTGTGCACTGCTGTATTAAAACCTGCAGAGGGTAGTTTACAAGAGCTGACATGACTGGTATGTCTCACACAATACCTAATGTGGTTTTGGCAGGTGTGTAATGCACCTGTTCTGTGTGTGTGGGATCTGCTGCTTCAGGTGACTTATGTCAGTTTAATCCACTGCTTTAAGCTAAACGGTTCTTCAGCTAATGAGGACGGCGTTGAGGGTACAATGAAATCCACTTTTTCAACCTAATGCCTCTCACGCTGCACCTGTTTTCATTGGAAATCTTTATTAATGATAGAGAGTATTTTCAAATCATTTCCTGTCAGCTAAGGTAATGTAATGCAGCCCTCAAGCAAGCACATTACATTCATATCATTGGCACATAAACTTGCATAACATGTTTAGAAAGCATCCCTTTGTGCATAATGTCTGTGATGTGAACCTGGCTCCAGCCTATGTGGTGCTTAGGGCGTTCAAAACTGGCTCTGTTTGTTCAGTCAACAAGCCTAAAGGACCCATTGCATGTTTTTTTTGTGTATAGATTGAGGGTAAAGTGCTGCAAAGAATCACAATTTAAGGACAAAAAGAAATTGTCAAGAAATTGGCTAGTGTGAATTTGGTACTATTTCAAAATGTGTGATGCCTTCCCAAATGTTACTGCTATCATGTGTCCTCTGCAGTCTTAGATTGATTTGGTCATCTTATTTATGTCCCCTAGGCGAAGCTTTTCAAACATGGAAAACGAGATGACCTCCTACAGTATGGTAGGTTCCCTTTTCCCTGTTATATTTGTAATGAATCAAGACTTTGCTCTATAATCTCCACGTAGAGGTCAAAGCAAAAAAAAAATCCTGAACAGGAGTTATTGGAGCGTGTGATTGTCACAGTCATAGTCTTTCAGATGCTTTTGCCTGTGGTAACAAAATTATTTGTATTCACAAATCTTTATCTAAATGTCCTGTGCCAGAGGGGAGAAATTTAAATGTAGACATCGGGTGATATTTCCCTTTAAAAAGTACAACAGAGTTTTCCCAAACATGAATGTGTTTTTCTTTGATATGCTATCCAATGCACATTTCTGACTACATATGGCACTTTCTGTAGAGACAGTGCAGTCGTAGCTGGCATGTTAACCTCATCAATGGCAGTTTCATTAGTTGTTGGTGTACCTGTGTTATGCAAACATACTATATGTAAATATTTAAATCTTTGAATTGACAACATAGTTTCCGACCAGAAGGCATGGAAATATATCTATCTTAGCCTCTAGTCAGATACCTCCATAAATATGTATTCCTGTATGAATTTGTCAATGTATTTGTTATAACAGTCTGACAACAGATAATATTGATGTCCTTATTTGTTTCCCAGCTCCTACAATTATGCAGTGTTTGGAGCAGAAACATCTATCAGAGAGCAGCCAGGCCATGCTGAGGAAGCTCGGTGTCAAACTAATCCAGAGGCTTGGCCTCACCTTCCTGAAGCCACGTTTGGCTGCTTGGAGGTCAGACATAATACCAGCTAACTATATCTAATGTTGTAAAAACTAGGTCTCCAGCCAAAGTCAGCTGGCACAATGTTTATCTTTATAACACATTGATACACAAAGAAATTCAGTGTGTGTTGGCAGAAAACGTAAGTTTGTTAGATGTAAATCATGTGTACCATCAATGTAAAGAAACAAAGTGAATCCCGTAACATAACTGTAGCTCCCCATTCAGTTGGGAATTTCTTACTATAAGGTTTCTTTCCAGCTAGTTTTTCATAGAGAGTAATGTCATATGTGTCACAACACATTTTATGTCATTAGTGAAACAGAAGCACAGAGCTGAGTGCCTTAAAAAGCACATGTTTTTCAGGTACCAGAGAGGCAGCCGCTCCCTAGCAGCAAACCTCTCCATGTCCCAGTCTACTGCAGTCGCTGCTGCTGTGACTCCTGAAGTGGAGACACAAGAACGGGAGGAGGACTATGACATTTCTGAGGAAGTGGAGACGGTTATTGGTCAGTTTCAGCCTCCACTCAGTTTAAAAAGTTTGTTATTGCAATACCTCTGCTCAGGAAATCTAATTTGCATGTTATTTTACAGAGCATCTGCTGGTGGGACTGAAAGATAAAGAGACAATAGTGCGCTGGTCTGCAGCAAAGGGGTAACTGTTTCTGTTTATATGTCACCAGCAAACCAGAACTGTTAACATCCCTGTTGCTACTTGTCTTTGGTATTCTTTATATCAAATACTCTGAAAGAGTTTATGTGTTACAGTAATCATCTGTTTTATTTAACCCTTCAGCATTGGGAGGGTGACTGGGAGGCTTCCCAAGGAGCTGGCAGATGAGGTGGTTGGATCAGTGCTGGACTGCTTCAGGTACGTTCATGCTGGGGGCATATTGGCTCTCTCCATCAGTCACGCTATGCAATTTATCATCTCTTATATGTGTTTTATTTTTTTCAAAATACCCGGCCGTCACACAGGGACAACTTTTCAAGCAGGCCCATATTCCACTAACATGCTCTTAACATGACATGTGTTTTTGTGTTTTGACCTGTGTTGTGTGTGTTATTTTTTAAGTTTCCAGGAAACAGACAATGCTTGGCATGGAGGCTGCCTGGCGCTGGCAGAACTTGGTAGGAGAGGTCTGCTGCTGCCTTCCAGATTGACAGATGGTATGTGTCCACAAATTCACATTGAAATACTTATCACAAGATACATGTAAGCAAGTCAGTTTTTGTTATTTATTTATTCAACATATTTACATTTACATTACATTACCACAGCTTCCATTGTCAACTTTCTACAATACAAAAAATGTCCATATTTAAATATTAATAACCCTTATAAAAATGTCAAGTGTGAGAACAAGATACAATATGCATACCTGTGACAACAAGTCTTTACATTTAACAAGTGTTTTTTTATTTATTTATTTTTTTACAATTGACGTTGTGGCAGTGCTGTTATAGACATATCACATCTGCTCCTGCTAGAATAATCAAATCTTTCAGTGCTTAACATTTTAACATTGATGTTCAATAAGTTGATCTGTTCATGTTGAAGCTTGCAGTGGTGAAGGTTGGCGATATTCTGTCTTTATTACCAAATATTATAACAATCAGAGTTTAGTTATTAGCAACAACGAGCTCTCCTCCTCAGAGCCCGCCCCAGTGTTTTTGCTCTCTTGTTTGGTTTATGGCAGTTGCTTTCAGCCTGGCCACTGTTTGCTCTCTTCAAGCCCTTTGCCTTAGCCTTGGTTGTGTTCTTGGTCTTCTCTGGAGAGCCAGGACTTCTAGCGTCTGTGTAATCCTCCGAGGGCCCGTCTGCAGTGCTAAAGTTGCACGAAGAGGCAGCAGAGCTTGCAATGGCTAGCTGACAGAGTGCCAGTGCTGCAGTCTGCCTCTGGTCACATGGTTCTTCATCCAGCTCAGCGTCTGGCCTCTGCTGAAGATCTTCTGAAGTGCTCGGGGCAGAGCTGTGTACAGGGCTGCTATAAGAAGCTCGCAGGCTGAGGTTCAGAGGCAGCTCTTCACCCTTTAATTTCTCTGTGTCTGAGCACCTCAGTCTGTGGTCAGATGGGCTTTTTTCTCTGTCCTGGTTCCTTGTTGAGAGGTTGAGGGGGGCCAGAGCTTCTCTGTTGTCCTCATTATCTTGTTCTGATGTAGTTTCAGGACATTGCTCAGAGACAGACATAGATGAATATCTGTTGCTCTCAGCTGATCTGAAAGAAACAGGCCAAAATGAAGAGTTAAAAGACTGACTACCATAACTGCAAACACAGTATACTGCAGCTCAATTAAGCCAAGAAATAAAGATTTCTTTCTTTTACTTACCCTCCATCCACATGCAGAGTTCTTAACTGCAGCAGGCTTTCTGCAGACTCCTCTTGTCTTAAGTCAGTTTTGATGGGTTGCATGGCTGTAGCTGTGTGTCCTACTTGGGTGCTTGTCTGTGACTCTCCCTTGGTGGTGTAGTGCTCAGCCTCTGTGTCTTTCTGGATGATGTGTGCATGACTGGGTCTGTCAGGGGACCCCAAGGCTGAACAGCCCTCTTTAGGGCTCAGCCTGGTTTCCTTGTCTCCACTTTGCCCGTGGTTGCTCTCCTCTTGTGTAGATGTGTTGGGGCTGTTGTGACTGGGACGTGAATGCATGTATAAGTCATAATCCTTAGGTCCAAGGGCCGGGCCATACAAATCCAAAGGAAGATATCTGGGTCCTGTAATTGGCATGGAGAGCTCATGGGGTCTGTACAGGGTATAATGCAGAGGGGGCCCAGGGTGAAGAGGGTGGCAGTATCTGTATGGGTATGGGGGAAAGAGGGAAGTGTGAGGTGAGGCAATGGGTTGTGGTACCACAGGCCTCTGGGGATCCATAAACTCTGGCTGGAAAGAAGGAGAGTTTGGCTGATTCGCATGGGGGTTTCCTGGGAGGTAGTATGGTGGATACAGGGTCCGGTCAGGCAGGAGATAAGGAGAGTATTCAGGAACCATGCGAGGGGAGAATGGTTTTAAGGGAATGGATGATGAAATTGGGCCCCATGGGAAGCCTGGGTGGTTGAAAGTGGGAACAGGTGCTTGCGAATCCTCTGACTGCTGCACAGATGACTTGAAGGCTTCTGCTCCGTCACTTTTGGGTGTGACAGGGTAGAAGGCAGATGGGCGCGGCAGAGACTTGGCCTCATTGCTCTCCCTGTTCTCTCTCTCTGTTACTGTATTTGATTTTGTCACATTCTGGCTGTCCTTATTGACTGGACTGTCACACCCAACGTCTACTTCTTCCGTGTCATCTCTGCTCTCAGCTTTGTTCTCCTCAGCTCCCGGTTTCTCGGGACTATTGTTCTGGACTGCCGGCGGGGGGCTTGGACAATCCTTAGATTTGACAGGGACTCCCTTTACTACAGCCTTGACCTGTCGGGCTGTTTGCCCGTTTTTCTGCGACATCAGGGAGATTGAGTTTTTACACAAGTTGTATTTCATGTGGTTGAAGAGGTGGGACTTTTCGTTGCAGGTGAAAGGACATTGGAAACACTGGTACTTGAAGGGCTTGCCTGGCGGTCTGGGAATGTAGTGTGGCCTTTTTGGCTTGCGTTCCTGAGCAGTTTCCATCTTGATGCACGTTTTCTGAAAGAAAAATACAGCACATTGCAGTGGGGGAATTAGTAATGATGCTAAATCATATAAGAGACTTGTGAATCATTGCAGCTTTTGTACCAGATTCTCACTGAGCTGACTATCAAGTAATGAGGCTAATAGAGTTGTTTGACTGGTTCAGGTGGAGAGTGGCTCTCATTGGAAGGTTTTTCTCTCAGTGTTGCTTTAGCTGCTCAGGCAGAAAAAAACTCTAACTGCACAAAACACTGCTCCCTCAGGCTAATGTATTTCTGCAACTGTTAGTTCACACTGGGTTGGACACCAAACAGAGCTAAACATGAAAACCTGTCTACTGTATGCAAAAGTGTACCCACATGTTTGCATAGGTGCACTCGTGTCTTAGTGTGGTTTTGGTTGATTGGCAGCAGCCTACAAACGCCTCTACTTGACCTGCGTGTTCACCTGTCTATCTGTTCTGATATCACTCCAATCATCTGTCCTGCAATGTTAGAGAGACGCTAGGGCACTAGGTAGGCAGGTGTTGGGAAGACGAGGCTCTTACTAACACAGACCTGGAGGGCATGCAGAGACTTGCTTTCTCTCTCAGCCTTATTAAACTCTATGCTGTTGGCGTGGGAACCACCAGCCACCTGCTTCCCATGACTACACCTGCGGGATGCACTCAAGCTCCCAAACATCATCATCACTGGATGATCTCACCAGCTCTGGCGATACAGGAGTATGAGAAGTAATTCTTTAATAATTTTCCATGCAATGTGCCAGCTAGCATGAATAGTAATAGTTCAAACTAGCCATTTTAGTAAAACTCTGCAGTAGGTGGCATCTGAAACATTTCAGGTTTGCCTTTGAAATGAAACATCACCTAAAGCTGTGAGTTAAGTGTTGCTGGACGCCGCGTGGAGGAACCTGCTTGTCATGCACTGTCGCAAGAAGTTGTCACTCAAGTTTCTGTCCAACTGTAGTAGCATGCAAAGCCACTCCCTTCTTAAGATGTGAAATTCATTCGAAAGTTCCTTTTGAACAGTGTATCTCTTCACTGTGAATATAACCCAGTCAAAGCCTTTTGTTTTTAATTTTTTCCTCCATAAAAATATATAAATATATTTGGTTCCTGTGAGCTCATGTGATGTGTTTCTTTTTTAATTTACACACCAGTCTATATAATTATATAACATTGATTGTTAAAAATGTGTCTAAAAACAAGGTTTTAAGTCTCCACTTCAAGTATCTTGAACTTTTTTAGAAGGTCTTCTGCAGAGGCCAGGTATTTTCAGCATTACCTGGGCATCAGTCGTGGCAGTGCAAGCAGGTTCTAATTAAAATCCATAGGTAACAGGTGCATACATAGCATATACCTACCCTAAATACACCCTACAAACTAGTTAACAGTACCTTCACAAACCACTTTCTTTTCCAATAACACAGAATGGCGTTGAGAGAATGCTGTAAATAAGTAAATGTAACTTAATGCTGCTTCCTTGTTAACGAAGGAAGAATAAAGAAAAGAAAAAAATTACCTGCTCTGGTTGTGTGAGTCTCTCTCTCTCCTGAGTATTCAGACTACAGAGAGCCGCTCCACAGTCCTCAGCCAGCGTTAGTATCTGGTCAGGACGTTCGCTCCAATATGTGCTAAAAGTTCAGAGTGAGTTTGTGAATGTGTGCCGATGGTGCATGTGTGGGCTGTATTTGGTGATGTTAAGTCGTTTGGTGAGTTCCTCTCTCTGAGGTGTTGTCTCACCAGTGGGCGGGGCTTCAGCCCAAACAGCAGGGCCCTCAGGCAACATTGATGTACCTGATATTACTCAAGCCTCAAGCGATGATTTACATGATGGGGTGGGGTGGGGGCTCTCATTCTTTCTTACTTTTTCCTGCTCCATTTTTGTCTTTTGTGGAAATGACCACAGAGGCCTCATTCTGCAGTAACTGCGAATAACATGTTGATATACATCAACGCCTCAAGTTTCAAGTGAAGTTAAGTAGCAAGCTGGCAAGATCAACATGACATTTGCGTACTTGCAGGTAAAATTGGTGCTGATCTTATTTAATGTTACCTCACTTTTTATGTGAGCAGTGTTCAAGGAAACTAATACAGTGTTACAGATGTATAACTTTTACTAAATGAGCTGGCTTTATTGCTAACACTTACCGTCCAAATTATAACCATGTTGTACTTTCTTTCCTTGATTTACTAAATGACTGTGTATGAGAACACTGCTATCACTGATGTTCTCACAGTGGAAAAGCAATAGGTGGGCAGGTACTAGCTTGCATTCAGTTCGGATTCAAATGGTCTTATACTGGAAATTGATAATTAGTCATGTCATTGTGCTGCACACTCAAAAGGCACTCAGGTTTTTCTTATAGATGATAATGGAAATCAGTCATTTCAGATTTTCACAGGGCCAATAAGCTTGGCTCTTTTTTGTTGCTTTTAATCAATTCTTTATTTTCAAGGAAGACCACCACAGAACAATTCATAGCACTTTTCTGCTTCTTTCTTAATGTGCTGCCAAAGGGTTGCTTTAAATGCATGTAAACCATAACATTAATAAAATCTGAAACGCTTACCAGAGTTTGGAGGCTCAGCGTATTGAAAATAAAAATGTTCATGAAAAATAAATGATGCATTCTTCATTATTGTAAAATAAACAGTACAGCCAGCTAGTAGTTACTGGTTTTAATCCAAGGATTTTGGTGTCAGGTGTGAAGCTAAAGTAGTGATATTTGAACTCTCCTTACCACAAAGATTGCATACAGTATATGTAATGTGTTTTTGACATAGCTTGCATTCTTTGATCTTAGTTTTTTTTTTGTTGTTGTTGTTGTTCATCCATTTCTGTTGTCTGCTTGCAGTTGTGCCACTCATTATCAAATCCCTGACCTACGAGGAAAAGAGGGGAGCATGCAGTGTTGGTTCCAATGTGCGTGACGCTGCCTGCTATGTGTGCTGGTCTTTCGCCAGGGCTTACGAACCCCAGGAGCTCCAGCCTTTTGTCACTCAGATTGCCAGGTAACCTTCCTCTTCCTTCCTTTGCCGTAAAACCTTCACACGCATAGATTGCTGCAAAACCACACACTAAGACCACGTTTTTATCTGTCAAGTTGACTGTTTCAGTGACATAAGAGTGAATCTTATGTTGATAAGTAGCCCAAATGATTCATTTCACAATTAATATGCCTGTAATGATACTTCACTCAGCTATAAAACTACGTATTTTCTGATGTGCTCCCATTTTAATTTGCTCTTGCTGCTGTTTGTTTTTAATGCAAACTCAGCATTTCCTCCTTGTGTATGCATTGACATGTACATTTTCACAGCATTATTTACAATAGCATAACATCACCGGTATGCCACAATTGCCACCCTCAACAACATAATCCCTCCTCTTTCCCGACAAAGAAGGAAAATACGGGTCAGATATGAGTAGAACTGCAGCCCATAAACATATTTTTGCATGTACTGATACATCTGTAATAAGCCCAATATCATCCAATAATGTCATCCCATCGATATATACATACTCTTTAAGGTTGCAGCTCATTGTGAATTTGATTCTCATCGTAATTTGCATGGAAGCTGCATGACTTGCCTCTAAGCAGTTATTTACTGCCTTAAACCAGTTTTTCTGTGTCACATCAATCTTGCATGCCCCCACATAACCAGCAGATAAACTTGTGTGCTGTTGTTGAAAGTAGGATTCAGTAATTATACAGACATGTCATTCTAAGATTATGTTATCAAAAGACGATCATCGCATTTTGTCTGAATCCAAAAGTAATTAATAGTAATTTCACTTATGAATGACAATAATTTCTTGGATACATGCGTTTCCCTGTTAACATTTTCTCTTTCTATGAAACTTTTCCTGCTGCCAGGCAGTACATGCTTTTGGCCTTGTTGTGGCTCAGTGACAGCTGTTCTTTTGTATAAATAAATACTTGTTCTTTTGCGCCCTGTCTGACACACTAACGATATACTCCATGATTGCATAGAGCCGCCATATCACAAAAATGATTCCACACTCACTCTTTTTCTGGGAAAGTCAGTTGTGAACAAAGCATCAGCAGTGAGCTTGGAGGATATTTTGGGATGTATGCTCATTTTAATGGCGTGACAACAACCAGGAAGTGTCTCTAAGGTCCTTGTGTGATGACTGCATAGAGACAGTGAGTCAGTAGAAATAGTGAATACATTTTGTTCTTTGCCACATAAAAAGATCTAGTTCTGGAACTAAATTGTAAAACTCCCTATTTTTATAATTGTAGCAGTAGTTGCAGATTAGTATTAAAATCTGTGTACTAAAGAATATTAAAGCTTTTGCCTTTGCTTCACAGACAAGGAAATCATAATAAAATTAATGTATAGACCTAGACATGCAATATATAACATTGCTGGCTTCATCTGTCTGTTAAAGTGGCAGATTTTTGTCGTTAAGATACAGTTGACTTTTACATTAATATTCCTTACGGCTTTATTCAGGCATGACCGCACATTTACAGAAAGAAGGAAAGAGCTGCATGCTTGTGTGATATTTGGCAGAGAGGGCGAGAGAGAGATTTGCATCAGTTCCATCTTTTACTGTTATTAGAGAGGGAATTATGCTCCCTGTTTTGTAATATCCCACAGTGTACAAGCATTGAGTGACATGGTGTTAAGTTGGGACGCGTTACAAAACGCTGCTTTCTCTCTCTCTCTTTTTCACGCTCTCTTTTTCACTCTCTCTCTCTCTCTCTCTGCATGTTAATCTGACAGCATTCAATTCAGACTTGTGCTGTATTGGAAATATTGCCAGGTCCGACCTAGTAAGACTGCCGTCAAGGCTTTTGCATAAAAGTGAACAGGTTGCTTATTCAGACACGAGGCCGACATGTTAAATTGGCGTCAGATTATCGTAAAGGGGTGTATGTCTGAAAGGGGTTTATGATTTATCTGACTCAGATCTTCAGAGTATAACTTTTGTTTTTTGTTTTGGGTCAATAAACAGTTTTACTATTTACTATTTTCAGTTTGCTGCAAAGCTGTAGGTACTGGACAGAAATAGTCTCTTTTAGTCTATAGGCTAGAATGCAAAATGGCTAAGAAGGCCTTGTTCCTGGATCAGAAACTGGAGCCAGCCTTAAAAGAGTGACATTGAGTAACTTGTAAATCTAATCGACAGCCAGTGTAGAGAAACAGGGCTGCAATATCATCCAGTGACGTGCGTTCAGTCTTTGTCACTAGTAACGGTTTGCCTCCTCCTTGATCTCTTTTCTCTCGGTGTGCATGTATAGACCTGTGGCCTCTGACTGTGCAGACCAGCTCTGCAGTGTCAGTTTGAACCCCTGCGACTACCATTATCATCAGCAGTCGCGACAACACCCTCTCTTTCCCTAGCCTACAGGATTGCCAGGTTTCGCCTGTTGCTGTAGGTTTCGGTCGCCGTTTGGCAGCAATGCTCAGACAAGCTGGTTCCTGCTCTATTCATCACAGCTTGATGACATTTACAGAAAACTCACTTTTGTGAATGTGGGACTAAGTGACTTGGGGGCACACACACACACACACACACAGTGTTATCTGCTTCCACAGTTACAGTCACGCTGTGTACTTATTAATTATAGCAGCCGCAGACATAATTCAGAATATCCTTTAGGGCATTATCCAGAGTGCAATCAGGACTGTTTTTTGTTTCCAAGCCCTCTGGGCAGGGGCAGTTTTTAAAGCCAAACTGGGGCAGGTAGTAAAGCTCCAGACCTGGGTCTTGCTGTTTGAAGGCAGGGAACATGGGAGGAGAGCAAACAAGGCCAACAGCAGTTAGTCCAGGCTGTCTCTGT
This sequence comes from Macquaria ambigua, assembly GCA_008360985.2. Classification (NCBI taxonomy): domain Eukaryota; kingdom Metazoa; phylum Chordata; class Actinopteri; order Centrarchiformes; family Percichthyidae; genus Macquaria; species Macquaria ambigua. Next base: position 38,035 of record VMKM01001762.1, on the reverse strand, counting down.
GATTTATAAGTGGGTTGGCCCCCCTTCAACAACTGACATTCACACCCCCCTGACACTTGTAGAGGCAGTGTAGAGTGGAGGGATGCTGAGGTCAAAACACAATCAGACAACTTCCAGTATCACAGGGGAGTCATGGTTAATCACGCTGTGCGTTTACCTAATGTGCTGGGAAACTGTGCACAGCAACCAAAATCAGTTTCGTGGTGCTGATGTAATCTAGTTTTAGACATCACTTTAATCTGAGTCATTTAGTCTGAGTCTTTAATAATTAAAGATTATTAAAGATGTTGATTCAGTTGGTGCACTGTAACAGGACAGAGGTACACAAGGTTAGTATCTCAGTAAAGGAAAAGACGGAGACAATGTGCGTAAATATGTGCAGATTTTGCAGCTGCAAAATGATTGTCAAGTCAAGTCAAAGTTTATATTGTTATAGCCCAATATCACAACGTATGTCTCAAAGGGCTGTACATAAAATAAAACAATAATGAGCAACATTAAGTGAGATAAACTACATATAAAACATTATAAACAAAATAGTTTATATATTTAAATATATATAAAAGTGAGGTAGAATACAACAACATGCAATATGCACATAAAACTCCTGTACATTCATACCTGTATACACACTTATACAAAAATGTGTAACATACAGTACATATACGTAACCATGGGCACATGAAACTGAATATAAGCTGGATAACCGTAGTTTAGTAGTCAAATGTGTCTTGCAAATAAATATTGAAATAGTTAACTGTCAAAAAAAAAAAAAACGACAAAGCAGCACATTTTACACTTACACTTACAAATCTATGATTTTTTACATCTGATTACGATCACACTAAGTTGTCTAACCATTAAACTTTCATTTTTAAGCATTCTGTGACTGAAAACACTGTTAAAGAAATACCTTCTTCATTTCATTCACTGGACAATTCTAGGTACAAGTCTTAAATCAGATAATTTATACAATCCTCCAATCCATACTTTGTGTTTCTCTCTGCAGTGCTTTGCTGATCACAACTGTGTTTGACCGAAATGTCAACTGCCGCAGAGCTGCCTCTGTAAGTTCTCTGGTCAACATCCTACGATTGCTTAACTAAAGATATACAGTTACATGACAGAAGTTAATTTTTATGTCTCATTTTGTCCCAGGCTGCCTTCCAGGAGAATGTCGGCAGACAGGTTTGTGACCGCAGCATTGACTACATGTGCATTATGACTAACAGAATTACTGTGATTTGAAGTTTATTTGCTGCCAAATATCCAGGTCTTGCTCAAACCTGCCTTGTTATTAAATGCTTTTGAAGCAAAGAAATAGCCTCCCAGTACGGTTACAGGGAACCTGCAAGCATTTGATTTACCAACAGTGCTTTAGCCATAAATCTCTCTTAAAATCTTAGGTCATTAGTTGAATTTAGATCACTTATTTCCCATCTCAGATTCATCTGCTCAGTGTCAAACAACATGGACCATTCTTACACAATGCACTGAAAACGTGTCAGCTGTTTGATGCTTGCTTATGTCTCAATAGGGGACATTTCCTCATGGTATTGACATCGTAACTGCAGCAGACTACTATGCTGTTGGGAATCTCAGCAACTGCTATCTGAACATTAGGTAAGAAACAGCGTATTTTACACATTGGCAGTTCTTAAGGCCATTTACTTCAGAAAATGCTTAGGATAGTATAATTGTTATAGCAGCCTAAACAATAAACTGGGTTGGCAACAGACTGACAAAGCACAGATTTTATTTAAGATCTAGTGTCATCTGGTAGGAAATTATCTCTGTGCAGAGGGAGTGGCAAACAGGAATGAGTCCAACTTCATGGCTGAACTTGTGGCCGAAAGATTTTCTTCCCCTCCTCCTGTTCCACCGGCCTCTGAGAGAAATACACTCAAGTCAAAGGAGTGTAGTGTGCAGACGTCATTACACAATTTCTGGTTATTTCTTGGTTTCTAAGTATCCAGAAATGTGCAGCTTTTTACCAAACACAACTAGCCTAAATGTTGCAAATTGTTTAGTTTAACTGAGTTAATGTGGCACCAAAGCAAAGCTATCAACTGGGGGTGATATTACACCCCAAACATGCAGCTCTAAGCTCCTAAATACCTCCCAGAACATAGACATTGCTTATGTTGCTATAAATGTGGAGTTTACTGCATACAGCCAGTTTTATCCATGTATTTGTTTGCTGTTTTAACCTGAATTTAAAAGCCTAACCAGGGACAGGGGCTGCAAATTAGCTTCAGCCCTATATATAATACATCTGTTGCCTTGCTTCTCCCCATGTAACAGTGTTTATCTGTATGGTCCCTGCTGAGTAAAAACAAACTTGGTTATCTTGTGAAGAATGTGTGTTCCAATTAAATGTATGCATTTCTGACACCTTTGTACATAACACATCTGGCATGTAAGGAATGACGTGTGCATCAAAAACCAACACAGAAAAGCTCCGACCCTTTGTCACTACCAGCAGAGCAAACATTCAAGCAGTGAAAATGGAGAAAGATGCTAGCCTCGGAGTATGACTGCCTATAGACCTGCACATAACAAGGAACAAGGAAAATAGAACAAAGATGCAGAAAATGAGAGATGGCTGAAATTGATTTTCCCCCACATTTGAATGGTTACAGAGACATGTCTGAAGCTGCTATTCATTTTTCTGTTGATTTTAGCAGCTATGCAGCTGACGCTTTCTTTTTTGTTCTCATAGTGTCTACATAGCTAGTTTCCCAGAGTACACCAAGGCCATGATAGATCATTTGATAGCCATGAAGATCAACCACTGGGATGGGTAAGTACTTGCATTGACCTGTCCTCGTGAATGTTACCAAATATGAGGGTATAGGTTTAGTAGTTACACAATACTGTTTTCTTTATGTGTGTTTTGCAGTGTGATCCGAGAGCTCTCCACTAAGGCACTCCACAACCTGACGCCTAAAGCACCTGATTATATGGCAACAACAGGTACACAATGTCACCTTACCTGTTCCCTGGGCAATGGAGAAAGTAAATTGCTCATGAGAAATGCCTTTTGGAAATTGGCTGAAACCTATAATTATTGATCATGCGTAGATAACTGAGTAGCTCTTTCTTCCTTGCTGTTTTCAGTTTTACCACAGCTGTTGCCCATGGCAGTGGGTATTGACCTCCACGGTCGCCATGGAGCCATCCTGGCATGTGCAGAGATAACACACGCTCTGTACAAACTGGGCCTTCAGACCAACAGGTAGACTTTAAGTACCCAGTCAATGGAACACTAAGCTAGGGGAAGATGTCCTCATCCATACTTTTGACATATTTTTTGACATAAAACGTCTACCTGAACTGTGGTTATATGCCGTGAAGATGAGCTTCTTATAAGAATTTGGCATGATGTGAAATTTTACATGTAACACACTATATCTGCTGATGATGCAGCTACCATCAAAAGAAAAAGAAAGACATTTGTAATAACAAATACAATTCAATGGTAAGAAGTGCACCTTTAGGTAATAAGCTAACTCCCTGTATTTGTCCTACAGGACTGTGGTGGACATAATTTCTTCAGAATGTGTGGATGCATTAAAAAACATTCACCAGAGGGTAGGTGTACCTCGAGGAGCTGAATAAAAATGTTGTTTCAAGTTGAATAAACTGTGGTCATAATGTCCTCTGTTGCTGATGTTCATTTGTTGACTTTCTTTCAGCTACATGACAGAAAACAGTACAGGTAGGCAGAAAGAATCTATTTGATTTTTCATCAGCAGTATGGTAAGAAAAAAAAATCAAAATGTTGTTTTGGCTTCATATTAAAAGTATGCTTTTTTTTTGTAGGGGTTTTGGCGGAGAGCTAATGAGGCCAGCAAGTAAGTCCAAAAGCAAATAAGAAAATGGCTTTCACAAAGTATTTCAATGGTTTTAATGAGTTGTTTCAAGAAAGACATAAAGTGCAATGCCATTTTCTCATGATACAATAGATGAGATCAGTTTTATCTTTTCTACAGTGTGCAGTCTTATAGAAAAGCTGTCCCTGTCAAAAATGCCGTTTCAGAACGACCCTGTAATCAGTAAGTTAATTCTTTTAAACAGTTTCTATTATGCTTTTAAATGTTTGTATTTCATTCAACATCTTGGCTAAAAGTCTCTAATGTTGTGACAATGTGTTTCAGCTGGCTGGCAGTGGCTTATTGACGACACCATAAAGACTCTTCATCTTGTTTCTAGTGGTGTGAAGGATGTCGTCATGGTAAGCTTAAATAAAATGGAAGTAGCATCACAGATCAAAGAGAATTACCTGCCAGTTAAATACTAGTTAAATGTTATATATCCACAAAGAAATGTAGATCTTTGCCAGTAGTTTAACGGAGTGGCCGCTGCTCTAAGAAATTAAAATTAGCACATACACACAATGTGTGTTAATTTGGTACATTTCAAAACTGTGGAACACTGCCACTATTTGTTTATAGAATACTGCTCTTCATTCAGAGAGACTATTTGTTGTTTACTTCTTATTGACCTTCATCCTCTTCGTCTGTAGGTTGCAGTGGTGTCGGCCTTGTCCGCCTTGTGTGAGGAGTACTACCAGGCCGAGCCGGGCCAGGCTGACTCACAAATGCAGGGTGAGTTGAATGTCATTTCCTCGTTCCACTACTTATACTGTATGTCTGAATTTGAAAGTAATCTCTGCACGGTGTATGTGTGTGTGTGTGTTTGTGTGCACATGTGTAGATGTCCTGGTATCTCAGTACATTGAAGGGCTGAAGAGTCCGCAGATGCTCACTCGTTGTGGATCTGCCCTCGCCCTCGGCTGTCTGCCAAGATTTATGATCCATAGCAAACTGAAGCAGGTGTGTCCGGAGGATGTGTACATTTTCTAGCCATTTTACATCTCACTGCCTCAGTATTTTGGTATAAGGAAGTGTTTTTGTGTTTGTGTGTGTGTGTGCGTGCATGTGTTGCTGTGTTAGATCCTTGAAGGCCTCCAGCAGATGTGCTCTGTCAGCCAGAAGGAGGGGAGTTTTACAGAGGCGAGGAGAGATGCAGTCAGAGCAATTGCTCAGTGAGTGTCCATATATATTCTTATCTTATTTAGTTATGGTTCAGACTTGTGTTGTGACGGCCCCCTCCGTCTCTCCTCTGTTCTTTGTCTTGCCTGTCTGCTAGTTTAACCGCGTAATTGTGTGCCGTGTGTAGCAGTAATGCTAAAATAAACAGTTGACTGACTATACCTGCAGGACCTGAATGACATGTCCATCCATTTGTTTCTTTTGCATATTTCCTCAAAATTCAAAAAAAATGTTATTTCCCCAGTTCATCAGGAACTGGATCTCCTCCGGTGGTCCTTTGAGTCTTTTTTTTTTTTTTTAATATGTATTTCTTTTTCATCCTCCATCAGAGTGTGTGTGAAGGTGGGTGTTTGTGCCCACGGCTCCCCAGACTCGGCTCTGTGCTCGGAGAATGTAGCAGAGGTGTATAGCGCTCTGCTCAACAGCATGAACGACTACACGACAGACAGCAGAGGCGACGTAGGGGCCTGGTGAGTTAACTTCCTCGTCAACACACAAACCTTCACAGCTCACACACACATGCTCTTTTAATTTGCATCAGGGATTAGGAGTGCTCCACCGCCTGAGGCCTCTGGTGTTTTTCTGTCCTTCCACCTAGGGACATGAAGACATGACACACATGCCTGTGTCACTAGTAGCCCCAGGCCATGCTTACCGCCAAAAATGTCACCAGACTTGTCATTTGTCACAACATGGGATGGGCTGCTTCTTTCATGCTGTTTAGTAATCTTTTTCTTTCCTTCATTCTTTCTTGCGAATCTGTTTTCCTCTTTGCTCACACGTCCTTATCTTTCCTGTTATTGTTTTCTTTTTTCAAGCCCATACCCACACAGTGAGACAGATTTCTCTCTCTTTTTCATGTATTACAACATAAATGTTCTTCAATCTGTCTTTGCCTGAAATGTTTTCCAATAGGCCAATAATCAGGAGCTCCACTGGTGGCCTGTGCACCTGTTTCAGGGTGTGACTTTTGAATGAATGCCATGATTAACATTTCACATAAACAAACTATGCCCTGCAGCCATGAAGCTAATTTGACTATAAAACTGAAAAATGCAGTGACAATGAAATACAGTCTTCAAATGATGGCGTGTGTCCGTGGGCCAGCTTGTGTTTGTATTTGTACGTGTGCATCATGTATGTTTGCATCAGACTACCAAATTTTCCTTTTTATTTTTTCTTACATTCATTATGAAGGAGACATTACATATGAAAATCAAGTAACTGAAATGTGTTGACATAACACATCTACATCTATTCACTTAGTTAATCATATGCATTATAAATGTACATACATTCACACAGAGACATGGAATGAAATACAAAAATAAGTGAGCATCAGAATAAGCATCAGATTATTTCTAAGGAGCTGCTTTAATAGCTTGTTGAGGTCATAATGACCCAGGTCAGTGTAAGGTAGATTCCATGTCATTTCAAGCATAAAGTCTTTATTCCCTCTGTTTTGTGCTCAGGGTGAGAGAGGCAGCAATGACCAGTCTGATGGATGTGACTTTGCTTGTGGCCAGCAGTGCTCCGGAGATCCTTTCGCCAGACCTGTGAGTAGCAAACTGAAAACTCTGATTAACACCAACTCTTAGCTCTTTGTTATTAAACTCGCCATACAGCAAGAGAAACTTGTCATGTCACCAGCAGGTGGCCATTGTCAGCCGGTCTCAGACTTGTTTTTTGTTCAATGGTTTGAGTAATCTTTGGGTGTCACTTTAACGTCTCAAGGTGTGGCCATAATACTTTGGCCTAAGTCAATCCAGCTTGGATCATGTAGGTTTTGTAATTATAATATAGGAACAGGACATTTATTTTTTTATTTTTACTGTTGATATCTTAAAAAAAAAAAAAAGAGTCACATTATGGTACAACTCACACCCAGCGTTGCCTTTGGGCTTATTCATAGTAGAAGATTGATGAATTCATGTTAATTGTTATCTTTGTCACCAGAACCCTTGCTAAAAAGTTAGAAAACAATAGCAGATTTGGTGATTTGGTGATACCTTAGTGAAGTTTAGTGAACCCTGCATGGATTTCTGATTTCCTACTATTCTGTATGCAGGGTGAAGTGTATGATGTGCTGCCTGGCCCAGCAGGCAGCAGAGAAGATTGACCGCTACAGAGCCCACGCTGGCAACATCTTCCTGCGCCTCCTCCACAGCATGGAGCCTGCAGTCCCTCACATCCCCCACAGGGAGGAGCTGTTGGGCATTTTTCCTGTGTGAGTCACTCCTGCCCTCAACTTGCAGCTCATTCAGCACCATTACAAGCAGTGGCAGTGATTTTAACCAGCCTTTTATGTCAGAGCCTTTTGTCTGTTTTGGCAAATAAACATAAAATGTAAAAGTTTGATGTGAAACAATTGTATGTGCAACAACTTGTGATATTTGTTCATCTTTGACTCCACTTTCTATGTCTTTCAGTGAGACCTCAACCAGTCTGAACTGGAATGCTCCATCCCAAGCTTTCCAGTATATCACCCAGCTGCTGGGATTGCCTCAGTATCAGTGCCACACCCTGCTGGGCCTCACTGTGTCTGTGGGAGGGATCACTGAGTCCACAGTAGGTCACCCATGATGGGAGGAATAGATCCTTGTCAAATCAGAGCAGTGTGATGTACTGTGACGGGTGGTAAAATGTAAAGAAAAACAAATGCAGACACTTCCATACAGGACACGAGGGTCACTGAATGCTTTGATGAGTATGAATCAGATGCTAAGGCTTTCGCAGTCACCAGATCTCAAACCAGTTGGGGTTGGGAGATTTTTGGACCTACGTCTTAGACGGCACACTCTCCAACACACCATCATCAAAACACCAAATGAGGGAATATGTTTTGAAAGGATGGTTTTCCATCCCTCCAGTAGCGTTCCACAGACTTGTACAATCTATGATAAGGAGCACAGAAGCTCTCATGTTGGCCCCACACACCTTATTAATTAAGACACTTGATGTTGGTTTTTCCTTTAATTTGACACCCATCTGTATTTTGTAAAACTTCACTTTCACCTACAGTATAGATTTAGTAGAAGTGTCTGTAATTGCATTCACATTTCAGGGCCATAAACAAGAAGTTCACACGATGAAAAAAAAATGATGCTGGAATGAGAACACAGTGTATGGAGTTTAGTTAGAAATAATTGATTTTAGTATTTCTTTTGCCCTTAAGGATGTTGTTTCAACTTTTTACTGCTGGTATGAAATATAGAACTCCTGGAAATAACATATAATAGAGACAGTTAATGGTGTATCGTTGTGCTTTCTTTATTAGAAAGCAGGGATACATACAGCTTTGGTCCATTTCACTGTAGAAATTCATTTGTCATCACACTACATCACACAAGGCCTGGTTATTATCAGATATCAGGCTGTGTTAGTTTGACTTTTCTCCAGCCTGTCCCTGCTTGCAATACTGTGGCAACCACCTGAGCTTGAAGCACTGATCCGGATTTATCCAGAACAAATTGATCTGTCGGGTCCCTCGTGGTACTGGCTGGTGAGAATTTCCCATCAGTGCTAAATAACAGTTTAAAAGCATGTGTGCTACTTTCCACTCCTGACCCCTTGCTCACCATCAATCCGGAGGCTCAGCTGGGGCCCCAAACTGGGATTAATCAAGTTCTCCTTCCTCCTCCAGTATGACCTAACCTGCTCAAAGGAATCATTCGAGGCCCTGATGGTTAGGTTATTTTTAAATTTTAGTGTTTGTGGATATAATAAGAATAATACGCTTAAAGCCTGTAATAGCAGCAGCGAGGTCAGTAAAGTTGAACTCATCTGCCAATGGAGGCTGTAAACATATTCCCATAGAGACAATCTGGCTCTCGTCTTGCTTCCAGCCTTTCTTTGCCACAGATACATCCTCAGAGACGGGAAGGACTGATATGTTTGTACAGGGTTGCATGCAGGAAACTGAGCCAATACTGCATCGATGCATGGGCCAAGATTACCATTCTCACACCACAGGCACATATTCACACAGGCCGGAGAGAGACTTCCAGGAATTGCCTTGAAGGCCAGCCTCAACGTAGGCCATGGAAAAGCCAAACAGCAGAAACTATCCAAAGTCCCAGGACTGAGAAAAATAATTATGTACCAACAAGTATTTCACAGTACATAGTTATTGGTAATATGAATTCAAAATGCTTGAAACACATTATTTTGTATTTAAGTGTAGGTGAGGAAATCAGACACAAAGTTTCCATGTAACTTTGTTTACCTCTATCACATTGCGTTGCTATGTTGCAAGTGTCACGGTTTGACGCTTCCTTTCCTGCAGTCTGGTGAAAACATCAATTTGACTGTTTTTCTTTCCAAGGTCCCTCAGTTTCACACTCAGTCATGAATAATGCACACAGTCAAGTTTTATGAGTTATTTATATTCAAGCCATCTCCCTTTGCTTCTGTTTTTTGGTAGTGTTTGCTGACAGAGGACAACATTTTACAGCACAGCAGGAAATCATAACATGTAAAGCAAATCTCTGTAGCTTACTCTACAGCTAATGCCCTCACTTTTTATTTCTTACAGACAGTGATGGTGTTAGATAAACAGTCGTAGCTAGCACCCAACCTCGCCACCGTTTTAACCTTAAGGCTGCTGCTGCTGCACATTAACTGCTGCTCTCCGCTGCTTCCATTCAGGTGCATTTTTCTTCCCTGTCGTTGTTTGACTATCTGAGAGGGATCCAGGACAATAATGCTGCTCTTGCACAGTTTGGAGATACGTTGCTGAGCATCTTCAGAGACAACCTCCGCAATGACAGGTACACATACACAAACACACACACCCTTTTTTTTGCTTGACCTTGCTAGATGTTTTACTTCAGGCCCTTTGTATGATGTGTTAGCCTCGTCTTTTTAAAATCACTTCTTAAAACTTATCTTTTAAGGGTTAATTGTCTATTCTTTACCTTTGGTTTTATGTCTCATTTTCATTGTTAGTGTTATTAGTACATTAAGTGATTTATTCTTTACAAACACACTTACAAGCCACCAAAAAAATAGTTTAATATACTCATAGCATAATATATCCTCTCTGTGACTTAAGTGACAGCCTTTTCTTTTTCTTTTTATAGGGTGTCTATTCCTTTTCTTAAGATGCTAAATCAGATGCTTGCTAACAGCTGCTTCGAAATCTTCACCACCCAAGAGAAGTGAGTGTTGCAACAGCTTTGTTTTAAAAAAAAAAAAGCAGTCAATGATATCTGTGAGAGCTAAAGTTCTTCTGTCTTTGTTTTCTAAGTCATCAGTTCTGCGTGGACCTTTTGACTCTTTGCAAAGAGTTCAAGAAGACCAAAGATATTTCCAAGCTGCGCGCCTGTGTAGCTGTGTAAGTCTCCATCTCATTGTCAAATCTACACATTATATACTGGACTGAGGCAGAAATCACCATCCATGTTGACTGTGCTGTTTGGTGTTTCCCAGCTTCTGTGGGCTGATCCAGTTCCAGGGTGAAGTGAGGAAGAAAGTTTTGTCCCAGCTGCTGATACTACTCTGCCATTCCTTCCCTGTGGTAAGTTCACAAGGAACACTCACCCATCCTTAATTGATGTATAAAACCGCTGACAAGCTGTTTTGGTGATCCTCTGACCTTTCCTCTAGTGCCACCATGAGGTTGACATTAGTGGTTTTGAGTGAAATGGCTCGACAACTTTTGGATGGACTGACATGAAATTTGCTTTGGACATTTATGTCCCCCTCAGGATAAACTGTAATATCTTTGATGATCCTCTGACTTTTTATCTAGCGTCATCTTCAGGTTAAATTTATTTTGCCCATATATTTTGGTTCATGACCAAATACCTGCAAAACTTTCCCTTCAGCCTCAGCTGTACTTTGTGTTTTGTGCTAATTATCTTAACTAAGATGGTAAACATTATAACTGCTTACCAGCAGCGTGTTAGCATTGTCATTGTGAGCATGTTAGTATATTGAAGTTAGCATTTTGGTCAGCACAGCCTCACAAACCTGCTAGCGTGGCTGTAAACTCTGTCTTGTTTGTCTTTTTACATTGCTTTGTGTAACAACAGCTACAACATAAATAAACTGTTCCTCTCTTACAACTGTAGATCAGAAAGACCACGGCCAGCCAGATGTACGAGATGCTGTTGACTTACGATGATGTCATAGATCCAGAAGTGTTGGATGATGTCATGACCCTGCTAAGTGATACTAATTGGTTAGTGGTCTCATTGGATGCAGTGATTAAATATTCTGTTATTGTTAAATGCTTTTGGTATGTATGTGACACGTTGTTGTGCTGGGTGTCCGTTCCAGGGAGAGTGACCTTGCCACAGTACGGACCCCCAGGAATCAGCTTTGTGATTGGTTGGGAGTCCCCAGGCCACAGGTGCTTACCAAGGTAACCATTTAGCTGACATGGGTGAGAGTTAAGGGCTTGATAGGATTTTTGTAGGCAGATACAAACAGCAAACTTTTTATTTTATGTTTTATCACCTCTAACCCTAACCACTCTCTTTCATCCGCAGAGCCCTGTCCAGGTTTCCTGAACACCTGTATGTGAAAACCAGCTGCTAATAATATCTGGACAGCATGCTGTAAGAATTAAGAATGACCTGTGAGTGCTGCTCTTCTGAAGCTGCCCTTTATCAGTTGGTCTGTCCATCTCACAAAAAACAACACACGAAATGAATCACAATACATGACAATAAATGGATGAAAACCTCAGTTATTTCCCCCATTTTGTTATTATTATAACAAAGTTCTTGCACACCAGAGCAGGTGCAGAGCAGACAGACAGGTGCATCAGATCAAAAACTCTGATTGAGATAAACTGAAAAATTCAGCACACTGTCAATCACTTGTACTCTCTTTGTTAACAATGTCTGATTGCCTGATTAAGGTCTGAACATCATTAGTAAAGTGAGTGAAAATAATCATCAGTGTGCTGGATGTTTTGTTTTTTGTCTGTATAAAGCTTTCGTTGTAGTTTTCAGTGCATAACACATTTCTTCCATGTCCCGTTCAGGCCACAGTCTAGTGAGACTTTGGAAATGTTTACTTGTAACCTGTACCTGGAACAACACAGATAGGTGAAACTGAAACTATAGTTTGCGTACACTCCAGGGAAATGCTTGCCATTTAGCCGTTTTGGCACAAACCGTGGAATGTCACTTGGGTCCCATGCAGACCTACTTTTTCTGCATCGGTGGAGGTGCCAGAGACTGGAGGAGTCCCAGGCCTGGTTCCCTGTGGAACAGAGCCTGTTGTGTCACCGTTGGTCCAGGCTTTCTCATTAGAGTCTGATAGTGGCCACATTGTCTCAGCCAGCTTCCCTGTCTCACACTGACAAAGATACAGTTGTTGCATTAGTTTAGAATTAGGTGGTTTCTGATTGTTTATCATACATTGCAGAAACTCCCTAGACTACTAATCACTATATTGCATTACATTTTTCTAGGTTTATCCTTTCCCATGGAAACTGAAGTGCATTTGGACCCTCATAAAACTGTGTTAAAAAATGGCTGCTATTTTTATCCCATGTGTTTGGCTTTTGTATTTCAGCAGCTCATTTAATTGTGTGTGTGCTGCACATGATGTTGTAATTGTACTAACAGAATCAGGAAATGTGACGCTAACTTTGAGGTCATTTAAATTTAAAGCCACACTTCGCCATGTTTGAGCTGTTGCCATTACTCATATATAAATGAACACTGCCCTGCTTCAGCCAAACATAAATCTGGCATAAAGAAGACAGTGTGCAGACGTTACTAAATAACTTTAGTCCAAATCAATCAATTGTAGCCAAGAAAAATGGATGTATCAATGATCACATTGTTATTAGTCTTATCGCTGTCTTGCCTAATAACGGCTGAGTTAGTGTCTCTGACAAGTGGCTTTGCTAGGCTCTTTCCATGCTCATTAACAAGGCCACATTCACTCTTACCCTCCATGGGTGTTGTTGAATTTGTCTGGGTAGTCCAATATTGCTGCAGTCCATAATTCGACTTTAATTAATTCCCAGCCAGATGGAAATTCCTGTAGTTTCTAATGAAAGAAATGGTGTGTTTCTCTCAAGGCGGATTGATGGTAAAGCGAGCAGCTTTGCTACAGTGCTCGGGGTAGAGAGGAATGCTAATAATTCTAAAAGGCTTACAGTTCGTCGGCAGTAGCCATGGCAATTCTTCACATACAATGGTGGCCTTTTAGAGGAGTGGAGAAGGGAGGGGGCTGCTCCCTCATTGACTCAGTTTGGTGTGATATTAGGAAAGACCTCTTTGCACTTTCCACTGTTCTGGTTATTATGAGATTAAGTGGTACCCATAGCAGTTTGCCCAAGTTAACGATTGAGGAGTGGAGAGGGCAATAGAGTCACATCTGTCCATATAGAACGTGGTCAAGTTGTCTACAGCATTGGTGATATTTATACTGCATTAATATTGTTTTATATCCACATATCCAATCTTTTGAAATTATGTGTAAATAGTACACACATTGACAGCGTTGTTACTCATATTGTAAACTGTGCGTGCATTATCTCTCTCAGATCATTGCACCATTTCCCAAACATGCAGCAGATTATAGAACTTTGAGAGCTCATGATTTTGATTATGGACATGCCGTTTTATGCGACATGTCATCGGGCCTGCAGGAGGACAATGTGAGTGCTTGTGCAGTCTTACGGCAGATGAAGTCAGGCTCTGTTAGGAGACTTGTTACTGTTATTGCTTGGAGACGAGTGTGTTTCTAATTTCCCTCATGATCCACTGATTGGTATCAACATCACAGAAGCATATAATCAAAATCACTTCCCCTTTCATAATCAATGACTCAACTGTGGTGTACACAGCGGCAAATGTTACACTAATTGCCCTCAGGATAACCTTCTGTTTATTCATTCATTTTCTCCATCGGTCGCATACTTTTCTGGGTACACTGGGCAAAGCAGAGGAAGACAATCTGAACTATTCATTGCTTTTAAAACAAAGATGCACTTCTGCGAGGCTGCGCTGCTATATTTGGACGATACGGATCAAATCTAATATCATGGTACATGTAATTTTATATTACGATAGCATTAAAATATGTGACAAATCACAGTACTTCAACACATTGGTTCCAAATCCAATAAAGTCATTAAGCACTCCTGCTTATTGATTTGCAGCATTGCCTACAATGGCCTAATACAACCACAGAGAGAAAACAAAGGCTGTACGCTTCCTTGCACAAGAACTGATGCAGCAGCTGATTAATCTGGGAGTTGTTTGCAGAAATGTGGGATTTATGCAATCGGAAACTGTCTTAGAACAATAATATTTAAGAAATTATTACAGGCCTGTTGTTCTGAATAATAGTTTAGAGGTACTTCTGAATTGCACCTAATAATGAATAAATTGACCTAGTTGTGGTGTTAAGCTTCACTCTGTTCTAGATACTGAAGCTTTTACCTATTTTCGGTGTGGCCTAGCCCCGAGATGGAGGTATTGTCTGCTAAGAGAGTTTATTATTCCCAGGTGTTACTCCTGCTGGGACTTGTTTATGGCCTCAACACCTGGTGTAGGAGCAACAGCCCTCCTCCGGCTTGTTAGTCAGGTTCATTAGTGGAGCTCAGGCCTTAATAGCCCTGTATTTATGGAGTGGAGGTACTGTGGAGCAGCTGTTACAACTAGCTCTGAGTTCAGGACTCATTACAGCCCCTCAAATGAGGTTTAAACATATTATAAACTGTATTTAAGGTTGACTTGTCATGATTTTGAATGATATTTTTTCATATGAAGTATGTGATTTGATAAGGGAGCTATAGATAGAAAAGCAACAGCACTCATCTTCCACAAGGCTGCTCCAGACATGTATGTAATGTTTACGTAAAGACAGCAGCACACACCTCATGTGCTCAGACAAGTCTTTCTACACACTCAAAGGATCATACGTCTATAGTGACTTAACCGCACAAATATCAAGTCAAGCACTCAAAGCGCAAAGCTTGTGCTGAAAATGAGGTGGAAAAGAAAAGCGGCTTACACTGTCATGGATCTTGGACTGCAAAGAAAACTTCAGGAAATTGCAGAAACAAATTTTAGGTAGAAATGACTGAATATGATAATTATATGACTGATAGAAATAGCAGAGATACGATAATTACATGATTGATAGAAATAGCAGAAATGCTATAATTATGAATATGACAGCTGATGCGGTCTCCCTCCAGGAAACCACAGTCTTTATAAGTTTCCAAAAAGCCATAATCAGCAGCACACCAGGCATGCGCTCTCTGCCTAGGAAATTACCACGTTGTTTGGAATTATAGTCATTTGGAAATGGAGGCAGCTGGATAAGTTTGGGAATGTTGGCTAATTGCTAAGCCTGTGTCCTTTTAGAGACCACAGGTTAATGGGCAGTGTGTTTTTATATCAACAGCACACACAGATGCGTATAGATAATTTGGCTAATTGAATAGAAAGATCAGATTCTGCTGTTGACCTCTGTTACTTTGCTATTCCTCTTCATTCATTCCCATTGGGCCCGTTGTATATGCTCTAACCACTTTATCGCAGCAGTCTTGTAGTTTGTGCAAAAGAAAATGTAATTTAGACCTATTGAACAGTTTCCTTGGTTTGCGTTTTCTGAGGACTGACTGACTGGCTGGCCTTATTGGAGAGCAGGCAGCCTCCAATTAGCCTTCCTTCCTCTCTTACTGCTGTTGTCCTGGAGGAGTCTGACAGCCTTTATCAGCTCCAGCACCTCCCAGATTCCGTTAGATTGCGTAAGGGAGTCAGGAGAGGAGGTTGTCGGCCAGCTGGTCTGTTGGGGTTAAAATGATATTAAGAGGCATGCCGAGAGTTCCTTGCAGCCTTCTGGGAAATGTCTTCCTTTGTACTGTGTCTGTTTGATGAAAGAAGCTGAGGGCTGCTTACTTAGCATCACTTGGAGTTGTCAAGGTCTTTCTGTCAGATAAGATTTGTTATTTTTTCACAGTAGCCTGGTTATGGGTATGATAAGACTAAATTTAGCCTTGAAGACATGCCTCCTCGTCCTCTTTGCAGTTTTTTTTAATCGAATGTGTTTCAGTCCTTTTTTCTGTTGCCAATCCATCCTTCACACTGCCGCTATACTTCCCTGCCGCTATACTTCTTTGGACTTGGAGCAAGCAGTTTCAGTCCAGTTAAGATCTACCTCCTCTTCCTGTCATCACTCTGGCCTTGGTTGAACCTCAGAAAGTCTCGAGACTTTGTTTGTGGGCCTGTGTGCAGAGACTGTGTGCTGCAGCTCTGTGTTGATCTATGCTCGTGAGAGTGACTTCATGGAGACAGCTCAGACGTCAGGGGCCTGGCTCGCCTCTTGTTTGGACGGTGGCCAAAATGAGCTCATCCATGACAGCGAGTCCAGCTGCTCCGCCGTAGGACTGCTGTTCTTTCTCGACCTCTGCACCCGGCCCTGAACCCAGGAGCTGGCTGGTGTGAGGATGGGGGTTATTGTGAGTGTGACACCATTCCCAGAAGCTCCGGCAGGGACTGACCACTGGCAGCCTGCCGCCCCCTCGGCGCCTGCTAAGCAGCACGGCCTCAGGCCTCCACTGTTCCCTACGGAGAGGCCCAGTTTGTTCTGGACACACGCCAGCACTGAGCGGTAGGGGGCATGGCCAGGTCAGCTCTCAGGGGTGGTCCTGTAGTCCGTGTGTGTGTGTGTGAATGTATGTGTGATGTGTTTGGAGCCATAATGATTAGCTTGTGTTTTGTTTTTGTGTGATTCTATTATTTTTGCTTTAGTGTTAAGCCTTCGGGGCTTTAAGATCTCTCTGTCTTTGCCGAGCCCCCACTGAGTCCTGGGAATAGAGAGGAGGACAGCACATAAAAGATTATGGTTCTAACTCATTCAACTTTTCTGTGAAGATAAATGCTGATGGGCCTCTGGTCCTGAGGGAAAGTTGTGTTAGCTAAAGAAGGACAGAGAGAGTCTCTAGCTCCAGCTCCATGCTACATTACCATTCAGAGTGGGGAGGTGCCACTCTATCAGTAATATCAGCATGAGTTGAAGATCTCTGGAGCATATAAGGTATCAACAGCCCAGAAAGATAGCCCCTGGGGGGAAGACAGCTCCTCTGGGCTGTGTGCGATCCTTTCACTGAGATTATTCTGTCACTCAGTCATCTCCTGGGCTAACACAGTCAATCTGGTCTCAATCTGTGGCAAAGCACACGGGCGTGGAGGTAGCCAAAGGTCAGAACCTGAGAACGAGTCATATCTCTTTGCTCCCCCTCCTCATCCTCCTCCTCCTGATCTGGTGCTCTCTCCATGGCCACCTCCTCCAACCCTGCACCCGCTCCTGCCCGAGCTCACCATTTGGAATCCATTATCCAACCCGGCTTGGAGTTTTCTGATAATTAAAAGGAGACGTTCTCCAATGTTCTCCCGCAGATTAACGGCTGTTCCCTGGGATCAGCCAGTGGGAGGGCAAACACAGCAGGGAGGTGCTCTGGAGACTCCAGGGCTGGGAGAAAAGGGCCTGGGGGTGGGGATAGGTATATAGTGGTGAGCCAAGTCCATGAGTTGGACAAGTTGTCTTAAGTTAGCTGTTTGGCGCTGGGATTTGGGATTCAGGGATGGTCTTTTAGAGGATTTTGTGGGAGCACAGGCTGGAGGAGAGGTGTTCTTCTGGGGTACAACTTGGAGTAGGCCAGGGCTGTGGTTTGCAAAAAAACAAAAGCTATCAGAAACATCTGTCACATAGTGTAGGTCCTATTCTGGGCCTGTGGGTCAACTCTGGACCCAGTTGGATCTGCTTGCAGTGTTTGGCAGGGGCTGCTTGACTCAGAGGTCAGAAACACTGTGATTGCAGCTCATTGCTACAATATCATCAAACCACCCGGCCAGAAGTGCACTTGGCCAGATTGAGTTCATCCCACGTCTCTGAAATTGTGTTTGACAGTTTTGACTTTTTTATTCTTAGGTCTTGGCTTAAGCGGGTATTTGCGTTCCGTTTCTCTTTTCCCAGTTGAAGAAAATGTTACCCGCTTTCCAATATTCATGTTATATGAGAATAAAAATCAGCACAGCTCTGATGGCAGCCATAATTAACATGAAACCTCTGTCCAAATACATTTATTCAGTTAAACAAATTCATAAATAATGTCAGATGAAGTGGAAAGGAGAGGAATTGCTCTGACGCACAGATATGACCTGCCGTGCACTACTAAAATAGTTATGATGATTTTTTTAATTACAAAAACTGATGAATCACATCAGATAGCATCAGTTCACGGCAACTGCATCATTTAGGTGACACCTAAAGGGATATGAGTCATTTTCCACTCAAACATCCTCCATATTTGTGTGCACATCTGCTGAACTCAGCCGTGTGGACTCAGATTACTTATTATCAGTGCATGGAGCATGGACAGAGTTTGCACAATTTTTTTCCTGGCAAATTTAAATGTTACCAATTAGCAGTGTGAACTGGGTCATAGACAGTCACTAGTATGTGGCTGGAGCATGTGATAAGGCTGCAGCACTGCGTGCATCTGATGAGAGAGCAGCCAAAGTTGGTCTCTCCAGGGCAGTTTATCAACCATGGCTGGTCTTGAACTTGTGCCGTGCAAACAGACGGACACTTCACAACTGCAGGGCCCAAAGATCATCACAGGATTCTCCAATCAGATATGGTGGCTGTTAAAGTCTTTTGGTCTCTGTGTTGACAGCTTCTTCACAGTTATGTTCTCCTGTCATGTGATGCAAGAGGCTGCCACCATATTTCTGTTTTTCAATACGTGCTTTATTTAATTCATGTGATCTTTATAAGCAAGGTATGGTGTGATGCATTTGTTTTCAGGGCTTTGGAGTTGTTGCGTTCAGCAGGGGACAAGTCAAGGAGGGTTGCAAGGATTGATTGTACTCATCTTCATGGACCTCAAGGACAGATCCAAGCCACTTCAAAAACAAATTGCTTTTGTGGTTAGGTGCATCTGCTCCACCATACTATTTGAGGTAGCATCAAAATTGAAATTTGACTCAACAGCTGACCTCTGTAAAATTGTACATCTGTTAGTCTGATGAGTTTTTTGAGATTATTTCAACACCTTCTCTCAGTTCAATAATCCTATTTGTCTGGGTAACAAGAATTTTAACATCTAAAATGTGGTTGTGGTCACTGTTTAGTCTTGCCTGGTTAACCTCAGCGAGACAAATCAATGTCTTGTTTTCAAAAGCTGCCTGTTTCTTTGTTCACAAGACACCCCCCCCAGCTTTCAAAAACGCCAGAGCGCCAGTTCTTCGCTCATTTTTCAATACCATTTCTGCTGTTATTGTAGCGATCGCCTTGTCTTTTAGCAGCAGTCCAAATTACAGGGCTGGAAGCTGTGACTTTCAGGTGGTTGGAGTGAACATACTCAGCGTAACCTCTGCTTCCTTTGAAATCCTTCAGCTGTTCATGCCTCATTTCCTACCAGCCTCCGGTGAAGGAAAATGTCCAGAGCGGTTACACTGTGCCAGACGTGTGTGGGTTATTAACATGATAAATATCATACTAGTTTCAGCGCTGCCATTCACTCACAGTTATGGATAGAGCACTCAAACACATGTTTCGTATAAACCGGCACTATTAAATGGATGTTTAGAGATACTGAACCAACCAAAACATGACTCTCAAAGCCAATACCTCTTCTGTTGTTGGAATCTACTCATGATCTGGGTACACTGTGCAAGCACATGTGCATGTGTTTGTGTTTACATTCAAATGTAACGAATGTCTTTGAAATAAAAGGAAAAAATAACCCATAGGCTGGCAATGCAAGAGGCAAAGAGAGTTTTAGCAAGGGAGAGCGGCCTCTGAGTGAGTGATGCCATGCCCCTTTTCCCCACATGGCAGGCCTGCTGGTGTGGTCATGGGTCGACATCAGCCTAATAACAAATTGCTGCTCTGCTCCAATCAGAGGAATTCAGACATCCGCCCGGGCCAGCCGCCCTCCTCTCTATTTCTCTATTTTAAGAGCCAGACCGAGGGGGGTGGAATTACACTCCAATATACTTAATCATTTCCATCAGTGATGTGGGATACGGAGCAGGGACTGAACTCTTCTGCCGCTCCAGGGCTGTTTCCATGAGGCACGTTCACTATCCACATTAATGTCCCCAAACGGTTTAGCGGAGATCACCGCACAACTACCATTTTGTAGGAAAGCCTTTGAAACTTTCAGTGATTTGCGTCACTCATGCTTTGACCCAGCAAGAGTGGTGCAGCATGTGCAGACTAATTCCAGTGCTGAGGAAAGAGAAAGAGAAAGAGAGAGAGAGAGAGGAGGTTTGGGATGAGTAGTCAGAGGAAGAAAGGACATTGGATGCGGTTGCAGCGGTCTACCAGCAGCTGTCATCCTAAATGAGTGACTCAACTCTAGGAAGTGGCTTTTGACATACACTCTAGAGTAAAGGAAGTGTGCACATCGCTCCACACTGAACTGTTTATCAGCTTTTTTAATGGACATGGAACTGAATGTGCCCCAGTGTCAAAGTCGCAGTATTGTCACTGATGTCTGCTTTACACCCATTTTTTTTCTTGACCCCGTAAGTAACGTTATCATATTTTCCTGAGGTTCCTCAGACAGACAAGAAGATAAAATTGCAGGATGTGGGATTCCCCCTATGAAATGATCATCCCTCATCTCCTCTCATCTATGTGGTTAAGGAGGGGGAGGGGGGCAGAGGAAGGAAAGAGCGCGTGCAGGGGCACAGACGAGCTTGCACGCTGTTGGGAAGATCACAAAGACTTTGGCGGGAGGATTGCTGTGATGTGGCGGCACGCTGACACACATGGTCACCACTCTGTCCCTGGGTGGCAACAGTGGAGTGCTGCTCACCGGAAAGCCCCGGCCTTCTGCTGCATGACACAAGAAGTACTTTAAAGACAGTGGTGGATGTGTCTCCGCTCCAGCTCAGAGCTACCGCTGCCCTGCAGGGCCCTGAATATGGTACGAGACAACTGGAGGTGATGCTCCCAGGGTCCTATGTTCCCCAGCTTGATATCCTCTTAATATGACACATTAAGGAGATCTTTCAAAGGGTTTTATGTTCTCAGCAATATTTTTTCCCTATAGGTCAAATGTTATACTGATGTTATACTCCATGAAACATACAACCTCAAATTTGCAGGCAAGACAGTTTTCTTGACTTTAGACATTGATAACTCCACAGGTAACTCCAACTGACTTTTACCATGCAAATAGCATTTGAAACCTCCGACTCCCTCCGTTCTTTTGCAATTTGAACCGCAGAGATAACCCTTACCAATCTCTTACCATGTTAGTTTATATCAAGAAACACACATGCTGGGAACACAGGACCCTGGGAACATAGGGATGAGCCCCTTTAAACGATAGTTCAGTTAACACTGATTGGTCCAAATTTTCATGGATATTAATGCTGGTCTTGGCAAGACCAGAAAATGCACAACATAAATCACGTATATAACAGGTTGTCCCATGCCCATAAATTAAACTCCGTTGTTACACTGTTCATACAAGTCAATTAAGTTATTGCTGTCATGCAGGTGCAGTCAGCCATTCACATGTCGTTGTGGCATTCATCCAAGTGAATCAGTCTTTCATGTCTTATTACTGGCTGTCAGCTCAATCCCTCCTACCAACGCACACACTGACACACTGTGTTAGTTGTGGTGGAAAGGCAAGTCTCTGCATGAGGATGAAACAATAGCAAGTGTTTGTCATGACGGCAAGAAATCCATGAAGATAAACATAATGCAACAGCACTATAAACATTTGTTCTTCTGTGTGGTCCTTTCTGATTTTTAAGTTTTTTTTGTGCTCTTTTTTATCATTATTTATCACTGACAGTAAAGAAACTCTGACATCCAGGTATGCCAACTGACATGCAGTTTGAGTTCACCATGAGTTCACTTGGCTCATGAATGTGGGTGCACCAAATGACATTTTACAACGCAAAGTGTGAAATATTAAATGCTACTGATGTATCAATAGATGGGGAACAACGCCAACTGATTCTTAAAGTGAGCAAGTGTGGGAAAAAAAAAAAACTTACATGAAACAAAGGAGGGGAATTTTCACTCTAGCTGAGCAATTCAGTAACCATAGATTAGAATCAACATCTCTCTGATACAGTGTTAACAGCAACTAAACCTTATAAGAGTTATATTAAAGCAAGATATGGTCCATCCCAGTGATTCCTAACTGGGGGAACATTTACCACAGATATACTGTATATATTTAAAAAGATATATAATCACATATATGTCCACATATTTGTGTTAAGATGGAAAATGAGCATCCAAATAGGATTACAAATTAGTGTGATGCTGATCTTTATTACATTTACTGCCACAATAATCCTAAACTACCAGCTACTATAAGCTGACTGCACAGTACTCCCACATCCCTGATGAGTTGTAACAGCTGAACACCACGTGTGGCCATTGAGAGCGTGTTAAACCTAGTTAGCAAGTGAACAGAAAAGTTGAAATACTCTGCTAAAAGTAATGGATAAATTAAAATAGTCAATGTTGACTAAAAGTAATTTATAAACTGTCGAAAGAGTAAGCTAAAAGTACTGGACAAACAGTTAAAATAGTTAGCTAAAAGTGAAAACAGTTGAAAGTGTTAGCCAAATGTATTCATTAGCTAAAAGTACTGGATAAACAGTTGAAAATGTTAACTAAAAAGTACTGGACAAACAGTTAAAATAGTTAGCTAAAAGTATGAAACAGTTGAAATCATTAGCTAAATGTACTGAACAAACAGTTAAAATAGTTAGCTAAAAGTATGAAACAGTTGAAATCGTTAGCTAAATGTATTTGTTAGCTTAAAGTACTGGATAAACAGTTGAAAATGTTAACTAAACAGTACTGGACAAACAGTTAAAATAGTTAGCTAAAAGTATGAAACAGTTGAAAGCGTTAGCTAAAAGTATTCATTAGCTAAAAGCACTGTTGAAAATATTTCACTAAACATAATGGTTAAGTTAAAATAATTAGCTTTAGCTAAGGTTAGCTAAAAGTCATGGAAAAGCAGATACAATTGTTAGCTAAAAGTATAAACAGTAAAAAAGGGTTAGCTAAAGGTATTTGCTAGCTAAAAGTACTGGATAAACAGTTGAAAATGTTACTTTTACCACTTTTATATAAGCTATAGTGTTAGATAACTACCACTTTAAAATCAAAATGAACACATTTGGAACAGGTTGGATCAATGAGGATTTGAGCTCATCTGATAGGGCTTTGGGGATACATCAGACATAAAAGACTGGGAACCACTGGTCTATCTTGTGTGGCCTGAATTTAGAGAAAATCAAATGCAAATTTCAGCTTTTGAGCCACTCCACCAGAATCATTAAACTTCACTATTTGAACTGCTTACCCTTGAACCTTATAGCTGTAGTGAGTCATTCCGGGAACAATAGTGTTTAGATAGTCGGCAGCATTTCAGTTGAATGGGTGAGTCATTAACAAGGAGTTATGAGTAGAGTCTGGGTTTTGAATTCCCTGAAGAGCAGTAGCCATATTATGGCTGCTCAACTCTGCTGTTTACAGTTTCTGATGGCCTTTGACTCCCCCCCTCCTTTGCTGACTCCCTCCATCAAATCCTGTATTTATTAAACAGCCCCACCACCTGTCTGTGCAAGAGGAATGTGTGTGCTGTCAGGGCCCAAGAACCGCTACTTGCTGCTGCCAGTTTCTGCCTCCATTTTGGAGGAGACAGCAGAGGGAGAGGCAGCGAAAGGTTAACCGCTGGACTGCTGCGGTTTTAGGCCTGTCTTACCGGACCATGTAGCCTGCTGGTTCTCTCATTAGCCTGCCTATTTTTCCTTCCAAAATCTCTCTTTCCCCCTCATTCCGCTGCGATGTGCCAGTGGGTTTTTGCCTGGAATACTGAAATAGCCTGTGTCTTGTTTTATTTGTCAGGCATTCAGTGAGAATTCCCCCTCCAACCCACAGCTGGCTCAGGAATGTCCTGCGACTCCCCTCTCAAGTCTCCACTCACTTCATCACCTCCCTATCCCCCACTCGCTCTTTATTTTTCCTCTTCTCCCTCACTTTCTCTCCGTTCTCCTCCTCTCCCCACATTTTATCTCTTTCCCTCATCGTGTCCCTTTCTATCCGTCTGCTCGTCTTTTCAGGGATGGCAGTTAGGAAGGGGCTAGCATGGGGAGAAGAGTCGGTCAGTGCCAAAGCTCACAAACTGCTCGCTGCAAACACAAAGAGTTGCTGTGGAGATAGGATCACATATGGCTAAATTGGATTTGCTCACTTTGTCTCCCCCTGCTCGTTTTTATTATTTCGCTCTCTGTCCCTGTCTCTTGCTCCTCTCAATGTTGCTTTTTCCACTCTGCCCTACTGTGAATCTCATTTTCCCCCCTCATTCTTCATGTTAACCTCTCAGGTGTCTTAAAAAATCATTAATATGGGTTACAAACACCTGCCACGTGTTACAAAAGTTTATTACACACATATAGTGATAAAGTATTGTATCTAATGGAAACAAAAGTGACACTTCAATGTAGATTTGACAGCAACAAAGAAAGTATTTATATGTGAAGGTGTAAGCCCCGAGCACTATTCGTCATCAACCACTCACCACTGGAATGTATCAGGAGACGTATAGAAATGTGGTTTGCTATGAATCCTCCAAATCTATCAGGTGTGATACTTCCTGAAACAATGCATAGAAATTATGAATATTTACTTAGAATATTGAGAATATCTTCTTTAAAAGTAATTACAAGAAATGTGATACGTAAAGTGAAATCATGGAGGCAATGCATGAAAATGATATGTTCAGGTACATTCAAATGGGTATGTATGGATACGTTCTTATAACACCTATCTTTCCTCGTGTAAATGTAAATGTTTTCTGGGCTTCACTGCAGTAAGGCTCTTTATAATTAGAGTTTGCACTATTATACTAACAACTGTTAAAACATGATAAATTGTGAACCCGGTAATAACTAATAACTAATTAATGTAGTAAATTAACCAATAACTATTTTTTTTTTGGATGACTGAGGGGAAGCGGAACAAGCTATGAACACAACACTCACATAATATCACCTTTTAAGTTGATATTGAACTTATTGTTGCCTATTTACTCATCCAGCAGATACGGAGCAACATTAGCATTTATTTGGAGTCCTGTTTCTGCTCACCAGGCAAATAGTCCAAGTCCAATATTCAGTCTCCTTTTAACTTAATTTCTGAGGGAAATATCTGTCTTTTTAGCTGCTTGATGCACCACTATTTTTTCACCAGCTTGTCTCTAACTTAGGCTGTTTGCCGTTTGGTGCTGGGCAGGTAGTGTAAAGTGGAGTTTTAGAGCTCTTTTTGCTGAAAACAGCTGCCTGTTGCGGCCGAAAACGACACTACGAGAGTAGTGAGACTGAGCCAAAACAGTAAAGTTGCAGGCCATAACACAAAAAACACTGAGCTGATCCATTGTTAATATACAAATACTGATTATAGCAGCTTTAAGGACAATTAAGAATTTAAAAAAGACGAAGAAACTATTTGTTTTTGAAGATGTAAACATTCCCCCTCAAAAATCTGCCCCAAGCACAATTTGTCATCAACCCCTCATCCACTGGAATGTATCAGGAGACGTATGGCTGCACAGTTTGCTCCGAGTCCTCCATAGAGAAGTATTTTATGTGTTCAAATAAATACCTTTGACACAGGAGCGAGCGCCCGCTTCCTGCCAAGCTACCTGCTTTCAGTTCAGCAGAAAGCAGCAGCAGCTGGCCTCGAAGAGATTGCTCATGGGGCTGATACTCAGTAAGCGTAGCCGTTATAAACTACAACCAAAAACCTGTGACCCCCCGTCTGTTTCAAATGATTTACAGCATAGGACCACGGTCTCCTTCATTTTCCACTCTTCACACGGGGGGAACAAAGGGAGTGTTGTTCGGGACACAGAAACCGTAGTAGAAGCAGGTTTATGGATGGGGTTAGGTCAATGTTAAGGTGGTTCAGTGAATGTGTTCTTTTCTTCTGAACATGCACAGCGCCTGGATAAAGTTTGTCGGTAGTGAGTTCCAGACCCGTTTTTGATGTTGAAAGATGATTATCCAACACATCACAGTCTCTAGAGGAAGTCTGATTTTTTTTCCACCTCATGGTACCCCGCCATAAAAAGCTTTATCATGCTACAGAGTCCACAACTACACCCTCTGTTTCCAGCCGTCCCTCATCCCCCCTCTGCTCTGCCTGCCTCCAAAACATGAGTCATTTTTTATTTAGAAATTCCTCAGAATGATTAACAAGAATTCTTCCACAGAAAATCACTTAATACAATTATGAATGGACCCCTCCAGTGAATAAAGAGCGCTTGTGGGCTCTAGGTATTCTAATCCTCCATCACTATGCCATGAATCTATTGTTCAGCTCTCTGTCTCCCCAAACAAAACAGCGGAGGAGACCAGCATGAATAATACGGCGTCTAATGCCTCATGAAATATACATCGGGTGCTATGCTTTCAGAGTGATCTGCAAAGCTTTGTAGCACATCATCCTCCATGAATCATATGTGCTCTGTGTGTGTGTGTGTGTGTGTGTGTCAGAGGGAGAGAAACCTCTGGAGGTGGAAGCACTTGTTGATGCTGAAGCTAAAGTGAACCAGATGTAGTGGATGGGACATGCTGCGTTGCTCTGCGCTGAGGTAATTCTTGGGCTCGGTTTTGGCGATGGTATATAATTTGCACACTCACATTGGTGTAAACTTTGAAGACAAACAAGGAAGTGTTTTGGGTAGGTGTGAAAGAAGCTGCCCTTCCTGTCAGTGTGTTGAGTGATCCTGAAGCAGAAAATGGGTAAAGTGAGAGAAGATGATTGAAATTGAAATAGAGCACAGTGAGGTACTGTATAAATTTTACATTAGTTCCTCTATATAGGCTTTTGGCAGAGTCACTGGCACATTTGAGGTGGAGATATAAAAAGCAGATTTGTGTTCCATATCCTGAGAAATAATTCATGGTAAGAGTGAATACAGTCCCAGCCCAGAGCCGTCACTGGAGCCTCATGTTTCAAACCTGCCAATCACAGGAACCACACAGCACCGCTGGTTTCCTCAATGTGAAGGGAATATAAATAGCTTATTTATAAATTACATGTTTGAGATGTTGAAGAATGCAGTGTCACTCATGCGAAAAAAAGATGGTTATTGCATAATAGATTGTGGAGTCAGACTGTGA
Source organism: Macquaria ambigua (assembly GCA_008360985.2). NCBI lineage: Eukaryota > Metazoa > Chordata > Actinopteri > Centrarchiformes > Percichthyidae > Macquaria > Macquaria ambigua. The sequence goes on along the minus strand of VMKM01001762.1, from coordinate 10,815 downwards.
TATCCTCTGATGTAAGGGCTTGGTTGATTATGGTTGAGAAATTCTTTCTCAACAGTTTCTTTCTTTCTTTCATCTAATTTTTTCCTAACATTTTGGAATATGGGTTAATATCAAACTTCGAATATTCTAGTCCAAGTGGAGCTTTTCTTGGCAAATTAGTTATACTAGAGGCTTTGAAGACCAGATCAGAAGCCAATCCCTGTTTCACCACTTGCTGGATAGACAAGGTCTTGCATGTCCTTGTGCCATGTGCCAATTGTCCCAGACACAGATAGGACCTGGTGTGGGTAGCAGCCAGGCCTTTATTCCTTCAAACTCTCCAGGAGGGAAGAGATATACACATGACCTTGAGTCCAGAACAAGACATCCAGCAGGGTTTGAGCTGTTCTAACTTGCCTAATGCATACATATCAGCAAGTGTAAACACACAGCACACACACACAGACACACACACACACACGCGCACACACGCACAACACAGATTGGAATGTCAAGATAACAAACAGCACGTCTGGCTTGCGACTCAAGGTTCCTCATTCTCAATATGCAAATACTGTCTGAGGTGAGCTTTGCATATTTAACGTTTGCAAATGTATGCACAGAGATTTTGGGATACAGGTCAGACGTGGGTCACTGGTGGTGGTTACCATACCTGAGTCTCATAACCAAAAACACAAAAACCGAAACATCATGATCTTTGATCACTGCCAAAATAAGCAGTAATCTGTGAAATATGAGTCATCTCTAGTTGAAAATGAAAAAAACGTTGGTAAGCTGTGTAGTCCTTGTCCATTAATGCAGAATTTCTTCGAATACAGCTGCCAATGACTTAAATTGTTTGATTTGTTTTGAACTATGTAAGGGACTGTACAAAAATGATTGGAGTGGGGAGGGGCGTTGAATCTTATATTTAATTTTTTTTTTAAAGAGATTCATGGCAACATAACAAAATGATGAATAGTCCAGCCACTCACTATCTTTTGAATAAAGAGACATTAAATGAATTTATTTTAACTTTCTGTTATGATACAAACTAAAGTGAAGGAGGGAACGGCTATTGGTGGAGATTTTAATCACTAATATCTTTAAAGATCCACATGTATTCTGTGTCTCAAATCGAACATATTGATCCTGTTAGCTAGTTAACTTTGATGGTAAATATAAAGGCTAATATGCACACTAAAGCCATCATTTGCGACTATTTGATTATTTAAAAAAATAAAAAGGCTGAAATATGCACTCAGTTGTGTAAATTTGGAGACCCTTTTCTGCTTGCCCAAAAAAGTCAGATTACCTTCCCTTCAGCATAAAGAAAAAATACATAACCTTCTCTTCTTCTGACTTTTCCACCACCTCTAATCATTTTTACACTGTCCCCAATAATTTGGTATCTTTGCTTTCTACCTTTTTTTTTTACCAAAGCGAGAAGAGGCCTCTTAGCCGGAGTGGCTGCAGTCACCACCAGCCTCGCAAGAAGATATTGCCTCTCGTTGGTGTTACAGAGTTCAGTCCTGCAACTACGAGTGCGTCAAACTTGCCCCCACCCCTACCCCCCATTCCAGGGAACCAGCACACACTCATGAGGGACAAACAGACACATCCTCATGTTAAACTTGCACCACGCAGGGACAGGCTCTGAGGTTGCAAGCATGTTAGGTAGAAGGTAGATAGAACAAGCCCACACACTCCCCTCAATGTACCAAATTTCCAAATATCAATGTTAAAATTGTTTTGGAGTATATCATAGCCATATCTTGGTATCTGGGAATAGGCTACACCTCAAGCTACTGGGGAGAAAAACAACCTCTATCAATCTCTAGTGACAAAACAGAACCTTTTCTCATCATGTCTTTCACATGTCCAGTTCCCCATGAACAACATGCAGGTCCATTCCTAGGTACACACAGAAGTTGCAAAGGGGGCCCCTGCTGTCTTAGTCCATTGTCAGGGGGCCGCAGGCATGCTTGGACACATCAGCCGAGGATCAGATTGCTTTTGTTGGGCCAGTCCCAGGTCCACGCTGCTCCCCATGACTTCAAAGGGCCACGTCAGTGTGCGTTAGAGAAGATGAGAAGCGGTACGAGCACAAGTCAGCGGAGTGTGATCAGCAGGGGCCACGGTGCACCCTCAGGACGGCACCATGTTGTCTTAGCAGGCAGAGGGAGTCACGCAGCGCTGACAAAACACCCATGAGCAGGAGCTGAGATGCGCAGTACAGGACAAGAGAGCAGTCGGACAGGCAGGTGATGATTTGGATGGAGAAAGGGATAGATTGGAGGTGGAAAAGGACAGCGTTGAGGTAGAGGAAGCTTATGGGATAGATACTGTACATGGGGGTGGGTCAAATGACAATTATGAGAACACAGGCAGGCTGCTCTGATGTGAGACGGAGCCAGTGTTATCTCTTGTACGGGCCAGTGGACTGAATGTATGTACAACATTCAGCTATTTGATAAGACCTACAATAGGACAGAGGTGAAGCAGGTTGGGAGAGGATGGTGGGGGTCAGGAGTCACCACACAGGAGGCAAAACATCCTCCACAATTCTCCCAAAAATCACATCCCCTGGTGTCGTTGAGGCCAGACCTGAACATCCTCTCCCTGGTCCAAACACAGCAACTCTCTTCCCTACACACCTACAACTGCAGCTAGTGACATGGCACGTAAAATTCAGCTGTAAAAACGTTCAGATTGTGATGTCTGAGAGGGACGTCTGTTATCTTTTAGGGTGTTCAACGCTCTATACATGAGAAAGAGGTGGGGAGAGGAGGAAGAGATGATTGCATGATATTTTTATATGTTGTTCTTGTTGTGGTGTGAAAGCCACTTAACTCTTTAACTTAACAACGTGGTGATTGTTTTATGTTTTAACTCCAAAAGAAAGATTACATGTTCTTGTGTTGTTGTTTTAAAAACTAAATTGAATGTGCTCAAAAATACATGGCGGCCAAGCTGAAAACAGGGCCGTTTTTCTTATTTTCTGAGGTTTTCGCCACAGTGACACAGCAAACACTGATCATGTTTTTCACTAGCTTTACAGTCTCGACAAGAAAGACTTGACGTTTTTGTGTGCAGACTGCAGGTATTGCCTGTCAGGCGGAGGCTGCTACGAGCGCGTGTTTGGTGTTTGAGGTGACGACGCCTCGTGCGCAGAGAAAGAGGTGTTTCATCGACAGGTGTGACTCCTGACCCTGCCTCTGTCAACACATGCAGGCCTGATGTCTCGGCTCGGGCATGGAAAGACACGCCGCAGGCTTTGTCTGCTCACCTGCTCGCATGGATACAATATCCACTCAGTTGAACAGCACTTGTAACTGGTTTTGACTATTCAGCTCTTGTAAGCATTCTGAAGTCTTTTCTTTGTCAAATTAAAAGCCATAGAAAATGGGGTGGTTGTGCATAAAGCGTGTATTCTGTTTTCTTCTCAGCTCAGCAGATATGGCACAGTTATGTGGTGGACCGCCCTCCCATGAGTAATGAGGAGGAGACTGATTGTAAACTACTTGTTGATGTTCAGCAGGAATTTGTTCACTGGTGATGATGTCAAAGCCCAAACATCTATTGGCGATTCACCAGTGAGTTTCCTTAATTTATTTTCTGGACAGCGGGGTTAATCTTTACACAATGATAACATTACTGGCAAACCTCCTGGAAGACACATAAATACACACACACACACACATGCATGTGCACGCTTTCATTCAACCGGCAGATGATTCCAGATGTTTCCTAAACGGATGAAAGGCAGGGAAGCTCCTCACAGACCTGCATTAGACTCAACTAAGAGTTGGAAGCCGACCAGCTGGAACCACGCAGGCCTCCATACTGTTTCCTCCTTGCTGGCCCCTCCCAGACGCAGGCCCATAGTTGTGATTTATCTCCCCAGGATGTGTCAGGCGCGTGGGGAGGACGAGGGGGCTGACATCCCGATCGTTAAACACAAAGCCCCGTGATAAGAGGCAGTCCAGGGAAGGAATGAAATAAATAAATAAAACAAAAACGAGAAGCTCAGTCTCAGAGAATATAGATGTACTCTTTTCAGCACATTTGTTTATGTGTCTTTAGACTGGCCTGCCTTTCTGCAATATCATCCAAGTGGAAAAATAATTTCTCATTTGGGGTTTCAGATTGGCAGCAAAGAATTATTAAACTTCTCCAGTGGACCATTCTTTCGTCACAGATCACCGATCCACCTCGTGGAAATATCAGCATGTTATTAAATCTGTCACTCCAGCTCGACAGAGCTTGTGGTCTGGACCTTGGCTTATGTAGACACACATGAAAATACAAACAGGAGCTTATTTAGGCACCAGCCACAACCTCAGGTGCGCGAGCCACCCACGTTTTTCTTCATTATATCCGATTAATGCAACATCGCTGAAAGCCACAAACCTCTCATGTCACTGGGAGTCAAAAGTGGGTGTGTTTTTCACCTGAATGGGAAGATTGTAACAATTATGGTGTTACCTCACCACGCACAATGGGCCCATTGTGTGACGTACAACTCCCCAGGCTGCTGGTGGATCTGAGGCTTGGCGAGAAGAGAGCGGGACAGGGTGGAGGTGCAGAGCGAGCCCACCGCTGAATCGCTGGCTTTGTTCGCAGACATATCCGAGGATTTTGATCATATGGTTGAAATGGCTGGGGCTCAAAGCTGCTTAGCTTTGCTTGTAGTCTGGCCTGCACACAGTGTCAAACACATGTGAAGGCACGTTTTAATCTTGCTATGAATATCGTGGATATCTTCTCAGTTACTTAAACCATCTGGATTTAGTTTTAGGCCCACAAAATGCATTCAAAAATGTATTAAAGAGCATAATTCACAACAAATTGTATCATATGAGTTGTATAAATGTACTATGTTTGATTTCATGTAGCTGTCGATGATGATTGGTCTGATTTCAGCCATGATTTTGAGTTTTGTAGCTCTGTATTGGACAGTCGATCAGATGATCAGCCGCACACTCAGCACTCTGCTCGTGCCTCCTTTGTGAGGGAGTGTGTGCGTGTGTGTGTGTGTGTGTGTGTGTTCTTGTGGCTGTGTCACCTGCTGCAGCTCTTTCAGCTGGTTGTGATTCACCTGCGTAGACGCATGTCTCATCATGACGGAGTCTCCTGTGTTTCAACAGGTGTCAGGCAGCACAATAACACATGAAGTCCTTTACATGAGGGCGTATTCAGCAAGGGATGCACATACAGAAGTGTGACCATGCTAAACTCCTCTTACAGTTTGAGTATTCTCAGTAGGCTACATGTTAACATGAAGCTTGAAGTTATTTTCCCAAATCTATGACTACATATATAACCAAAATACGTGCTGTTGAGGTTTTATCTGACACCACAATATGATTGCCAGTGACGTGCCATCAGTGTAACTTATTTGTTCTTACATTATGAACTTTCTGTACTCTGCTGTGAGCATATCTGATATGACTTTTGACCTACTGAAGTCTGCGTACTGGGGCATATGACCCTGGGAGTGTGTGTGGAGTGTGCCAGCCTTGAGTAAATGGGAGGGTGCAGGATCAGTCTTGTGTGTCTCTGTGTGTGTGTCATATACGCAAACCGGCCCGACGACTTGCTGATTCAGCCCTGCAGTGCTAAAGGTGTGTGTTTGTGTGTGTGTGTGCGTCAGACACTGAGCTACTTAGCCGGGCGGGCGAAGCACACAAAGCACAATAATATCAGCCTCCATGCTCAGCTCCCATGATCCCTCAGCTGATCCCGCAGCTGATCTGGCAGCGACGGCCTCCATGTTCCACTCACTCAGCACATTGGCCGCTTTCAACTTCATCCAGGTTACTAAATATTAAGACTTTCTCTGCTATCAGTGCCACCTGCTTAAACTCTAAAGTAATCTCTTGATGTGGACGTGGCCTGTCAGCGTAGTCTCAGACTAATTCAGGGAGAGTGTAATAATGCTGGTGCCCTAGCAGGTGATTAAGGCTCATTTAAAGGCTTTCTTCACTACCACTGATGCACTACGTGTGTCTGTGTAGAGCTGAGTATTAACCTAAACAGTGACTAGATGTCTTTCTGTACACGTCAGAAGTTAGTGAGCCACCGGGTAGCCATTTCCATCAGCTCTCTGGATACCTGCTCGACTCAAAATGGCTCTCCATTTCACCACAGGCTCTGTTGGCGGACTGCCTGGCATGACCTCAGAGTGAATGCAGGAAGATACAGACCTAACAGGTTATTTGTGTGTTGCTCTATGCCCTTTATTAATGCCATGCTTCATGCCTTGGCATGTCCGCATTGTTTTTCTCATATGAGACCACAAAACAAAGGAGAGATTTAAGTATGTAGCAATGGCTTGGCTCTGAGGATCGCTAAGCTCTGCAGTACTTTTTTCCTCCTTCCATGTTCCTCGTAAGAAAGACGATCCCTTTACAGTGCACAGAGGAACAACATGATGATGAAATGTGGTCATTTTATACCCTGGGACAACCAGCATGCTCCCTGCTAGAACTGCAGTAAAATCTCAAAAACATACAGCAAAGCAAATATATCCCAGTATGTCTGCTGAGTGTGTATTACCTTTCCACACTTTATTTTAGTAAGTGGCATTTCCTTTAAAACATGCCCGAGAGTTACAGTTTTGCAGTGGTGAGGTAGTGATGAAACGTCTGCACCACTTCTCAGGAAGAACAAATTAAATAAGGCACTTAAGCCTAATTTAATACTCCGCACATTAAGTCTGCTCAAAGAGGTTTGCGAAGAGGCTCTGACATCCTGGTACGTTTCAGGAGTTTGCCTAGCTACAATTTCATCATGCACCTTTGAGATGAAGTAGATTAAGAATCATTATGAAACCATATGTGCAACGGCCTTATCTAGGAGACAATATTGCAACACAACCAGCAAAACAACCAATGATGTCTTTACATGTATCTGTATTTTAAGCCTTGCTTACTTTTAATGACGGCTTTACTGTGAGCTGAATGTATTAAACAGTTGGATCCGCACTTGTAGCATCTTGGCATCTAGGCTCATAAACAACTAGCTTCTCTGCAGTGGAGCAGAACATGTTAAAAAAAGAAGACAAAAAGTTTCAGGATTTCCTGTGTAGCAACATCAAGCTCAATAAACCACAATAAGAACTCCTGATGAAACACATACCATAGCTACAATTGCTGCTAGTGTGTATACATCGGGTCGTTTGTGCCTGTGAGTAACCCCAAACATGAACTCTTTGTCTTCCTCATTGACCCTCATATGGTTTTCCCTGACCCCTACCTTTCTCTGTGTCCATGGCTGTCACCGGCTTGTGAATCAGCAGATGATGCGAGTATCACCTTCAGAGCAGACCACGCCACCGACAGAACTCTGGCTTTCCGAAATCCAGCTCTCATTACAGGCAGAATGAGATCCATTCAGAGGGGTGCCAGAGGATCTTAAAGACCCCTCTGTATCAGCGCTCCAAGAACCAGACTGCTGGGTCAGAATTTCCATAAAGAGCCATCGTGCTTAGTTTATATCAAGATCTGAGTGATTGTTATGTTGTAAATAGTTTGTTGGTTGTTTCTCCAGGCAAACCATGTGCTAACTTTGCTTGTGGATGGACACAATAGGCCAACTGTTCTCCGCTCCTGCATTTCCTTTTCTTGTTCTCTCGCCCTGTGTAAACTCTTGAGCTTGTTAATGTGGATTGCACTAAAGAGCTGCGCTTGCTGGCTTGCTGTGTCAGCTGTGCAGTGGTGGAAGAAATATTCAGATCCTTTACTTAAGCAAAGGTATCAATACCACCGTGTGAATATGCTCTATTACAAGTAAAAGTCATGCATCCAAACTTTACTTAAGTAAAAGTACAGAAATATTAAATATAAGTAAATATTATTAAAGTATCAAAAGTAAAAGTAATCATTATCCACAATGGCTGCTTTCAGAGTGTTTCAATATATAAGATATTATTGGATCATTATCACCTATACATTAACATGTAAGCAGCACTTTAATGTCTGATTTTAACTATTTAATGTGATGATCATGTTATGTTTTGCACTATACAAATAATCTCTATCTTAGTAAGTAATTCTTTGTTAGTTACTGAGTCCTTTTTCTTTCCTTCTTCTTTTTCTTAAAGTAGGTGATAGAACTCAACTTGTTTCAAGAAGTAAGTGTAAGAATCCCAAAAGAAGATGGAAAAAGGGATCGCTGCTCCAGAATCAAGAGAAATGTCACCTTATTCTAAAAAATTCGCAAAACCACTCGACTTCTATTAAAACAGGTTGAAATGGTCACACCACACTGGCAGATTTATTCACTTGTTTTAAGAAAATGAGACTTTTAGAACTCAATAGTAGACATTTTACATCTGCCAGCGTGTGCTGTATGTAAAATGCTAATCTACAAAGTAACTGAAGCTGTCACATAATTGTAGTGCGGTAAAAAGTACAATAAAATGTACTTAAGTACAGTACTTGAGTAAATGTACTTGGTTACTTTCCACCACTGCAGCTGTGTGTGTCCAGTGAGAAAGTATCTGTCTTTTGTTACTATAAGGCTTCAAAAAGCAGACCAACAAGTGAGCGTATAGGTGTTCTTTGTTAACTCTTCAACCCTCAAAACCACATGGGGGAAAGCCAGGAGATATCTACTCAAAGATCTCCTCGAAGTATAAAACAGCCCAAACTCAAAACATAACCTCAACCATCAATTGAAAATGCCCAGGGAGTGTGACTAAGCCTCATCTGCACTGGCAGATGACTGCATCTCTGATTGAAGACAGACGATGTCCCCCTGCAATGTTAGGACTGTAAAAAATCTGTTTTGCTTTGTTTCCAAGAAACTCAGCTTACAAAAAGAAAATCACAGAAACCAGCACGGCCTATATGAAATCAATATTATTTGGATAGTCAAATGTTTAAATGTTCCTGCAATGTTCAAGAGAGTTACAGCCAAAGTATAGTACAGGAATGATGCCAGACTCTGTGGGTAGATAGAAGGAGCTGATCTCCCCGTGTGAGCCAGAGAACTGGGGGAATTAACAAAGGAAGGCGCTCCTGCTTCTCCCCTCCCGCCCCCACAGTCTCTGAGTCTATATCATGGCTGTCACCCAGCATCAGCGAGCCTAATGGCTGAAGCTTTTTGTGCACCGCATCCTGGACTGATCGAGCGAATCGAAGAATGAGTGTACCCATCAAGGGAATGCTCATGCCAGAGCTCTTTCTCCACAGGAAGCCATAAGGATCAGATGAGCGGGGCTAATCTGGAGAGCGGAAGTCATCCTGGAGAAAGGGTGCTGTAAAGTTTTCCTTAGTGAGTCAGATTTTACCTTCAACACTGGTCCCTGCCTTCCTCTGCCCTGTTATGTTCTTCGCTGATTGGCTAATCCGCAAGCCTCAGAACCACCTGGACCTGCAGGCCTGATCCATATCTGATCTCTGTGAAATCCAAAGGCAGAGCAGAGTTGAGTTCACTTTTACTGTGTTGCTTTCAATAAGAGTCGCCCACCTGCTAGGGCGAGTGCCGTGTCAAAATGAGCTCTGACCCAAATTCTTCTTATGAGGCCTCAGCGCTGTAGTTCCTCAGGTTTCTGAGCGAGATATATGAAGGAGCTGATAGCGCGGTGTTGAGAACAGCTTGAAGGGCTAATTCAGCATGGACTTGAACATGTCACTGTGTTCAAGCCTTGGCAACATCTAATCTCCTCTGCCACCCCTCACACAACCATGACATTTTCTGCCTTTCTCCACTTTGGCCTCTCTTATATGTTTTTTTTCCTTCTCTCCCACAAGCACAGGCACACAAGCTATACATCACCATCAGGGCTGAAACAAAAGACAAGCTTTGTCTTCTCTGGCTTGCAAAAACTTCAGGGAATTTCGAGCGAGATGTGCCAGTTGCTGCATACTTCAAATATGTCACTTCCTCCCACATATTTCCACACTAACTGGATGTATGGACTTTTTTACCATGCAGCAATACAACCGCTGACCAGGACTGATGATTGAGACACAGCGGGTCGCAGAGCTGGAATGTAGCCGACACTATATTGATTACTATGTTGTTTAAGCAAGAGAAGCAAGGTGTTAGAAGAGATACAAACACCATGTCTGTCTTCAGATACGGCTGGCACTTCAAAATGACAGGGTTCCTGTTTACTAAGAGGAATGCTCGCGCAGGTTTGAGCTCAGCTGCATTTCTGACAGTCTGGAAAGGGGCCAAAGAGGGATGATGACAGGCAGACGGCCTCTCGATGATATCAGCGCCATCCAATCTGCCTTTGCATACCACAAGATATCGGACATGCTTGTGTGACTGCAGTTTACAGTTTATCTGCCAGAGATAGTAGACTTAATGAAACAGGTTGAGACTAGCTCTGAAAAAGAGCAGCAGTTTAGGCATTCATCAAACTGGTTCTCAGAGCAGGAGGTTTAACATTGACGGGAAGGTTGTTGAAAATAGACTCCAGACACATTCACCAACAAAAAGACCTCTGCCAAAGGGATCAATAAACTGTATCTTTTAAACCCAGAAGAGAACAATAGGTTTGTTCACTGTCCTCCATTTTTACAACAAAAAAAAACAGTTCTCTTAACAAGGGTTTGTTTAATCGTTGACAAGCCTGGTTTCTTGTTTTCACCACAGGGAAACAAATAAGGAAAAAGAAAACAGAAGAGTTAAGGAAAGAAGGGACAGTGAGGACACACACACACACACACACACACACACGTACAGGCAAACACACATAAAAATCACATCCTGTCAGCAGCCTAATCTACTTTATGACTGCTTTTTCACCTGGAGCTAGCTCCGGGCATAAAAGCAAAAGTTTGGGACAACAGGCCCGACAAGAAAACAATCCCACCC